>JALPQI010007276.1:0-53644 GCA_025490895.1 Thaumatotibia leucotreta | reverse complement strand
ACCAATTTGACACAATGATTTAAAGTGCAAAATATATGCGTAATATACACGGTGCCCATGAGGAAGGGAAAAAAAATCAACAGCGGATTTCTGACCACATTTGAAGTTAAAAATGTCATATGAAGTTTTCTGGATTGAGTCTATTTAAGAGAAAATTATATTTTTTCCTAAAACCGTTTTAGCCCGTTACGCTATGATAAACGCATTTTAGGAAACGATTTTGTTACCATGTTGTCTTAGTCCTAGTCACACTTAATTGACAGACATCAAATGAACAAACAAAATATTTTTCCCCTCACTAGCTCGTAAAGCGCTCGTTTATCCTTTAATACGAGCGGGTAAAAACGCTTTTTACCAACATGTGAATAAAGTAATTTGACATTTCTCTAATTCCTATAGCCCCCTACTGCCTAGTATAAGTGGATCTGTATGACCGTAGTAAACATGCGCAATCGGAGCTCACATGTTAAATTGGTCGTTTCTCATGTGACTTTGTAAGCCATTGGCAATATTTATGTTCCATAAGTAACTCTATTCTACGATACGTTTCGACATTGAGTTTTAAATAGTTTCTTTAAGTTAATTTATTTTTGGATGAGATTTGTAATCATATTTCCTCGCGATAGTGAGGGGAAAAAAGTTGTATTACACTTGGCGGCAAAGTTTGTTTAACTCTCGTGCCTTGAGACCTTCGCAATGCTCAAGATTCCAGTTTTTGAACCACTCGCTACGCTCGTGGCTCAATTTTGGAATCTTTCGCTAGCTCAGGTCTCAATATTGGCACGACAGTTAAACAACAACTTTGCCCCCTTGTATAATAAATAACTATAATTACCTAGCAAATAAAAATAAAAAAAACTTTTAAAGTGCATTTTTCGCGATAGTTTCATTAATTAAATCCTTTTTTTGAACATCAAAAAAAAACTAAAATTACACTTAACATTTTTTGCTTCTTTTAGTCTCAGGAATATGCTGTTAAAATTTTTCCCTTTCCTCACGGGCACCTTGTATATGTAGACAGTGCGCATTGTCAATTGGTGTATTCCACTAGAATGTCGGAAACGTGACGAATACAATTTTTGGTGTATCTTAATTTTATAGCTGAGTGTTTGTATTTATAGAGAATTCTCACACTTTACATAAATATTTCTAAGGTAGCTGCCATAGCCGTCACGTTCCCGACAAAGTTGACTTTCTGAAAGTTAAGTTAACAATTTTACTTAAAAACAATAATCTTAAGATGTGCCATTTATTTTTTGGAAAACGTTGGGTACAATGCGTGCAATTTAATTCACAATAGAATTATGGGAAAGTAAATTACTCTCTCATAATTCTATTTTATGAAAATTTCAACCTAGAAACATGTAAATATGAAGTGCTATTTATTTTATTCGATTAAAAACAAATCTGCTCTATTTGTTGAAAACATCATTTTTATAATGGTTGATTTTTGTTAGAAGTACATATCTATATTTCATTTTCAATGTTTACCATTGAAGAATTAAATTTTTAATATAAAATGTGCAGAAATACGTCCGAAATTCAGTTAGCAATATCCGAGCCATAACTGTATCCATTTGAAATTTCAATTTACGTAAATATTTACGTTGGCCATCTGTGCGGCACCTGTTACTCGACTACCTCAGTGCTGTCGCTCATGAGTCATGCAAAAATAGTACATTACTGCAAAAGCCGGGAAGTAAGGTCTTGCAGGCGGAATAGATATAATATATGAGGCCTGCAAGCCTCATTCCGGCTGAAGCTTGTATAGTGCTTTTCTCAAACTTGTAATGAAATAAAAAAAGGAAATGTTACTAATCAGTTTCATGTATTCAAGTTCGTTATACTTTGACGTTTAAAAACAAAAGAAAGATGCTTTGCAGGCTAAGGCCTGAAATTTTTTTTTGCAATTCCTTTGAATCATTGTTCGCTCGTAGAACCCGAGACTATGTACAGTCGCCATCAGATATATGGTAGCGGTCGAGGTCCCCAAATAAATCGGAGCAACGTAAAATTTCAATAAATTCGTTACATGAGAAAAGGGCAATAAATTAGAGGCATGTAATTCGTCACAAATTTAGGAGCAACCACTTTTCAATGAATTCGTAACGTATAATTGGGCAAAAATATCGGAACACAGAGATAATCGGAAATATCTGAGCAGTCAGGGTCGTCGTAAATATCTCAACATTTATGGAAAATATACCTTAGTGTCATATACACATCGCTTTAAATTCTTTATGGTCAGCCACACGTCTTGAATAGGTTGTCAATAATTTGAATTTAGAACAAAGTGGTTTGTTGTGACTTTCTTCGAAAAGAGTAGACATTTGTCATCGTGACAAATATATTTCTGTCTCTTTCGCAAATTGGACAGATATTATGCGTAAATCATTAAAATGAGTTGTCTAGTTAACCGCTGTTTTGACGTATTGCCAAAATTGGCAAAGGTAGAATAAGGAGCAAAGCAAAATTTCGTGAGTAATAATTATTGAATAGTTCGAGTAATAATTATATTGAAGTAGGTATTATTAAACAGCGATTACAATGGGATTTGAAAGTACTGTTGGCACAACAGTGTATAAGTCAATCTAGAATATATTCATATACAGGGTGGCCAAATAAGATACCTACATACACTTTATTTTTGAAATTTTATTCTATACATAACACAAAAAATATAAAGTAGGTATCACTGGTTTAATATAATTATTTTGGGTCGGCAATTACACATGGACAATTATCAGACAAATATCCACCTCCACTAGCATCGCAGATGCCAACCCTTTTCATCGCATTTTTCATAATTTTTTCACACATTTCCGGCGTTTTTTCAGGGATCGTGGTTCGAGTATTTTGTTTTAATTGCTAAACGTTCGTTGGCCAATTAGAAAAAACAAATCCTTTTAAATAACCCCACAGAAAAAAATCAAGAGCTGTCAAATCAGGCGATCTTGGGAGCCAGTTAATGTCACCTTTTCATCACACTTGCTGTCTAAGCGCGCCATTGCTTGCATGCATAGCGGGAGTAATAGAAAAGTGAAATTCCCTAGGGAGTAATAGAAATGTCAGTACGTCATTTAATAATATTTTGTCTTAAAACTTATTTTTTTGCAAAAAAATTCTGAAACTTTAAGACATACTAAGCAGTATTTGTTTTTAGGAATCATAATCATCTATCATCGATTTTGATAAAAAAACTGCATTTAAGTATACATTAGAAAAAAAAAACGTTTTGAATACCTATGTGAAAACAGTAAATGTCTCTAAGAAGCATGGGAATGTAGACACATTTACAGTAAATGTCTCTAAGAAGAATGATGTCTAAAATAAATAAAATACAACGTTTTTACATATTTAACGCGTTTTTTTTCTAATGTATAAATGCAGTTTTTTTATCAAAATCGATGATAGATATGGTTCCTAACAACAAATACTACTATTTACTGCTTAAGACCTACACAATGGATTTCCGAATAGAAATAGTGCACATAAGTTTATTTTTTCAAAACAACCGGATTCGATTCCCCTGCTGGATAGTTTTTTTTTTTCAAATATATTAATGCAGTTTTTCTGTTTATTACCATCGATGACATGGTTCCTAAGAACATATTTTCGTATGTCCGATAGTTTCAGACATTCCCATACTGACTGATTTTAATGAGCCAGCCTGTATTTTAGTAAAGCAACAGTAGCATAAACGTATCTCTGTTTAATAACCCTATTGACCCTACACACAAACAATGCCATAATGACAAGTTTGAAAATAATTGTATAATATCACTGTTACTGATGTCACAAGCCTCCGCAGGCTACATCTACCGCTTACTATCGGACGGTCCGTGTGCCTGTTTGCCAAAAACATAAAATTATCACTAATAATACACGTGCGAAAAGGAAATTCGTAACTCGTGTATATTTAAAGCACTCCCTTCGGTCGTGCTTTAATTTATCTCCACTCGTTCCACTCCACTTGATTTTTTCGCACTTGTATCGTAATGTACTATTTTACTTTCGGAAAGTCGTTTCAATTGTCACAAGGTTTAGAACGATATTCGTAAATTCTTGATATGAGGTTCGACCAATGTTCGAATTTCACTACAGTTGTCGTATTTTTGTGACAATATATAATTTTGCTTCGCTAAAAAGGGTATTTACTGTTGATTGCTAAAAGTTCTTGCAATATATTTGAAACAGAAACAACCACACGGCCCGTCTGATGATAAGTGGTAACCGTAGCCCACGGACGCCTGCAATGGGAGAAACAGTCAATTTACAATTCTCGGACTTGTCACCGTGGTAAAATAGGATCCGCAAATGACTTTTAGGTATTCTGTTCACCCTTTATACTTTTTTAGTTCCGTTCAAACAAATAATTTGCTAGCTTTACGATTTTATTTACCTAAATACTTATCCCATATTAATATGATTACATTAATAAAAAATCAAAATTAAATTTATGCATTTTTCGATAATGATGCTTGAAAACTTCTCTTTTATTTTATTTAGGAAACTCATTTACTCACCCACAACAGTCGTCAATATCATCTTTGACATTGACAACTTAAAGTAGTAGTAGTGACAACATAGTAACAAATTAAAATAAACTATGTGACGCAGACTTAAGGTGTATTTCCTATAAATGTTCCAATCTTTATGATCATCCTCGCTGCTTCGATATCTTTGAGTCATGTTCGTTCCGATATCTTTACCTACTTGTACGTTACGAATTTATTGAAAAGTGACTGCTCCTAAATTTATGACGAATTACTCGCTCCCAAATCATTGCCCTTTTCTCACGTAACGAATTTATTGAAATTTACCGTTGCTCCGATTTATTTGGGGACCTCGGCCGCTACCATATATCTGATGGCGACTGTACTTCCTTGATTGTTTTGAAGTAAATCATGTACTAAAATTTCATTGTAAGTTCGAGAAAAAGATTTTATTTTCGAATTTGTATGGCACTACCAATGGAATTGACAAAACAATCACCTATGAGTATAATTAAATGCACTTAGAGCCCTATTTTTAACCGACTTCAAAAAAAGGAGGAGGTTCTCAATTCGACTGAATTTTTTTTTTTTTTTTTTGTTGTATGTATGTTACCTGATATCTCCGAGAATAGTGAACCGATTCTAAAATTTCTTTTTGTGATCGAACGTGTATTACCCCGAGATGGTCCCATTGGCACCAAGTTGGGGTCTGATGATGGGATCCTGGAGAAATCGAGGGATCTCTTCAAATGTTATAGGTACATGTATGGCGCTTTTGGTAATTTTCATTCATTTACAAGAATTTGCAGTCAGAAAGTAGGATTTGAGGAAACCAATGATGGAAACAAATCGGGAATCTTGGAGAAACCGGTTGAAGTCGGTTTTTTAAATTTTTAATTTGGTGATTATTTATTATCATTTCACTCCTACGTACTGTCGCAAGGACATGTATTAAGTGTAAGTAGATTTGCCTTTGTCACACGAAGGATGCATATTATCTGTAAGCAATTATATTTAGAAACAGTGATTAAAAACAATGTGTTTGGAAACAACGTTTTCCAGAAAATATAAAACACTTATTAACACTTTCATTGCGAACGAGTGCCATGCGCTACGCTCGTAGACGAAATGGACCTCCCACAGAGAACTCCCCTCGGGAGTTCCCCGCGCTCAAAGCATTGAGAGATATTGTTTAATGTTTCTAAATAAAATTGTTAATAAAAGATACGTATGCCAATTACAAAATCTCGTACTAAGCCACAAGCACGAGGTTATACGGTTAGAAGTTACGAAAATACGTAGACTTTGTAAAACCAGTTAACCCCGTGTTATGTTAGTTGGGTAGGGTAATCATAGAAGATTGTTCAACGAGGGACTAAAACAGGCCATTATGACACGAGATATTTATCCACCCGAGCGTAGCGAGGGTGGATGTAGTTCGAGTGTCATTATGGCTGTTTAGTCCCGAATTAAACACTCTACTTTTCACTTAGAATGCGAGGAAAAAAGCTACGTTCTACATCATCTCAGTATTAATTAACAGAAAGAACAAATAAGAAACAAAAAAATTATATGTTCTGCGATGTCAAAACTTCCGAATTCTTCGGAACATGGCCACTTTACTATAAATTCGCAAACTTTTTCAAGTTATAGGTATGGTTTAGTTGGAGTATGGTTTTAAGCTTCTTAGATTTTTCATCAAAATATGTCAGAAATACGCCTTCCATAAATGATGTTGGTACCTACCTACCTAATTTGCTTTCCAGTTTTCCAATCCATAAAAGTTTGATACGCTTTTGAATATATTACACTAGATTTCGGCGGCAAAAGATTTTCCACCACCTCTTTTGCATTCTTCTTCATTCTGGAGTAAGGCGTTAATACTTCTTCATCGCATGACGTGACATCGTAAATTATATAACTACGATTTGAACAATAATTACTTATGGACAAAAACACAAAAAATAAGCAATCAAGTTCGTTCCGCGTTTAAGTTTTTATCTGTATTCCTTTTTCGAAATATGACGCTTTAAATACTTGCATATTTAGCCAACGAATTGGAGCTAACTACATAACTATTTTGAAGCTCATTGGTTATTAAAAAATAAGTAATAAATTGGATTCAATCTTAATCATATATTAAACAAGTATTAAATATACATGTATATCAAGAAAATAAATCGATTCTCCTTAATATTTTTTCACGATTGATATTTTGAGGTTATTTTCAATGTCAATAACCGTTCGTTCAAAAATCATAAACACTAGAAATGGCTGTTTAGGGATTTCCAAAGTCAATTAAAAAAAGTTTAGAGTTTGTATCCACGGCATGCACAAAAGTGGTCCATACACAAGCACTGAAAATGGCGACTATCCTTTATTCTTGAACACCGTGAGTGTGGCTGTTTACGGGTTTCCAATGTCAATTAAAAAATTTTTACTTTAGTCCCTAGAGATTAATAAAGAGTTTTAGTCCCGATATGCAGGGACTAAAATAACATTTTAAGAGCATGAGAAGTGAAAAAGATATTATAGCAGAAGTATAACACATTATATTATTTTTATTACCTATACAAATTCATCATCATCATCATATCAGCCGAAAGACGTCCACTGCTGAACATAAGCCTCCCCCAAAGATTGCCACACATTCATGGGGGTTGTTGTCATAATCGCCACGCTTGGCATGCGGATTGGCGATCGCAGTGTCTTCACCGCACTTTTGGGATGCCGCTGCCTATCCCCTGGTGGTTTTGGTTGTAGTTTTCAGACATACCCGGGCCACACCCTACACAGATTATGCGTAGCAAATTTAAGTCAACGTGTAACTACTTAAAGGTGCATTTAGCCCAAACGAGCATTCGTTGATTCTATCCCCTACTCTACGAAATCAACGAATTTCGAAGAATCACGTTTTGTGTAATGAACGGATTTCGTAGAATGGGAAATGGAATGAGCGAATACTCGTTTGGTCTATATGCAACTTCAGGTGCCACAACTTGTGTAGTCTACTTACTCCGATCCCTACATTAGCTGTAATGGTTATTAGTAAACGGTGGATTTATGATAATTATCTACCTACATAATTGACTTCATATTTATACTTATATTAATAAAACCTAAACGTATGCATTTTGTCGATTTGGTCATCTAGATATATTGTATGTGAAGGGTCCACGGAAAGAACATGTCCAGTCAATTCAAATTACAAAAGGAAAAACCACCTTACTTTTAACAGAATAAGGTGTGAGTTTGCCTTGATTTTTTAAAGTATTGGACATGTTTTTTTCCGTGGACCCTTCATGTTTAAACGTTCAGATCATCATCTTTTTTATTTTCATATATAATTATATAATGGAATACATATATAGACAGCCACGATTAAGGAACAAATATTTATGATAACTAAATACACAAATAAAGCCTTCGTCGGGAGTCGAACCCGGAACCTCCAGTATTCGTAAAAAAATAATTTATTTTTAATGTTTATTAATCACTCGTCATTATGATGTATATTGTGTAATGATGTAGATTTCCAAAAATAAAAAAGTTTTTTTTTTCTGCAAAACTAAGCAAATGTTTACATTTAGAATATCAAAGTCGAGATTTTTTCAACACCGTTGAACGGTAAGTGGACAATAACTCTGTTCATGCAAATTATTATTTTAGAGATACAAAGGCCCCTTTACTTGTAGATAACCCGATACGAAACATCTTCGCAAACAAAATTATGGCGCTCACTGCCACACCTCCTGTATTTCACACCCGGCACAATGTACTGCAGTATTCGATATCCCTGAATCAGCAAGCCAAGCAATTTTGCCCGTTCGACCGTCGTAAAAACTGAATTGAACGTTCATATTCGCTTGAACCATATAGTGGGGTCGTGCGTAGCGTTAACGTAAGTTTGCCGTCATATTTTTCTTACAATATCGATACATATTTTTATGAGGGATCAGCTATGTCAGATAGTACCAATAAAGTTGCTCTACCAATAAGTTTTCCTCGTATGATTTTATGACAATGTCCGGTTGATCGTATATTCTTTAGCTGTTCAATGATGTATGGGTAATAGCTGTAGCTCGCCAGTTTGAAGTGAAATGTAAACAATGTTGATTTTCCCATTTTTTACATTTTAAACATTATAATATTATTACATGTGTAAAATAATGAATATCTTCATGATTGATAAGATTCACTAGTCACACCAAATCTGTAGGCTTATGATGGTTTGTCGTTGTTGTCGTTAGGTTCTAACACATAAAAAAGTGCGAAAGTAACGAGTAACACGATAAACGACAAACGTGTGACCATTATTAACCACCTGAATCGTTTATTGCCGTCGTCTAAAAAATCTGAATCATTTAAAAAAAAAAAAAAATGTAGAGATGCTTCTTGACATCCGATTACATTCTGATAGCTTTTATTCGTTGCATCACCAATTCGTTAAGGAAATATCTTTGATTAAAATTATTAATGGCTTTGCTGGCATCAGGTAAAACTACTTGCTTGATAATAATAACGACACTTTCGAAAGTGCCCTTAAAGTTGAAGTTTTCGTTAGTTGTTTCCTAAAGTAAAATTATCACGGTACGAAGTAAGGTAAGGTGGGGTAGGAAGAAACGATTTTCAGAATGGGGGAAGACAAAATGTCGTCCCTCTGGCACAGCGTTTGCTGATATCATTTTGTCTTACTTCATTAAAAAATCGTTTCATCTCATCCCACCTTACCTTACTGTGATAATTTTCTATCCATCAATGAAAATAAAACGGTACAAAAGTACAGAATTTATTAATATTAGCTGTGACATTTATTGTTACGTACTTAAAATAAGTACTCTTATATTTATTGTTTTATGATGAGACGTGCATGCATGTGTGCCGATTACGTATTTATTGTAACAAGTATCTAAAGATGATTACACGGTAATTAAATGGTAAATACTTACCGTTATTAAGTAATTTAAATTGTAGATATCTAAACAAGATATCTCACTCCTTAAAAAATAATGCGGTAACAACAATTAAATTACTAGGTACGTCACCGGGAAAATAACACTAAAAGCATTTGACTGACGGTAACAATATACAATTTATTTTTCCTTAAAATTCGGAATCCATCCACCATTATTCGACGAACAAATAAATTGTGTTCATAAGTACCAGCGTCATAAAAAACCTGTCAGTGTTTGCTGATACCTATCAACAAAGGCTTGTAAATATTCTAATGCTGCCGTCCTCTGTCTAAAACCTATCTAACCCACAAATTGTAGTTTTGAGTTATGAGCAAAAAACTTAAAAGTAAATATTTCTAGAAAATCTTAAGATTTATTCCGAACTTCTGTTATAAAAAAATTAAAACTAAATTCAGGCTTACATTGTATGTGCACCATTTTAAAAACGAATGTAATATTTATGAGAAATTACCGTTTTTGTGTTTTAGTGTTGCAAAGAATTACAAAAATGCAAGCGATTTTACCTTTAAAACCCCGTTAAGTATACCTTTGCCGTTTTATAGCGTTGCATAATTACCAGTTCATATCTAAATAACGGCTAAGTACTTAACGTGTTTATAGTATTGTTTTTATACTTTGCAGAATACGCAATGCATAGCTTAATAACGACTAAGTCACTTTAAGAGTTTATAGTACTTTATGTGTAGGATTACTAGTTAAAAAAATAATGATATAAACACGCTACTGGACTTTAGCTGTTTTTTAACTATGAAATAACTGTGAAAATCATAGCTAGTTGTATGAATTCCTAAGCATAAAACACGTTACATGACAGATCATTTTCGATAACTAGGTTATAATCTTGTAATGTTATCCAAATGGTTTATTTATTGTTATAGCAAGTCCTCGTTAACCTACACTTTACAAGTAACAATTAAAGGGATTTAATACCTATTTAAAATAAATGAAACAAGACTGTAAGACTGTGTATGATAAATCTCTTTAATTCAAATGCGAAACAAAACGAAAAATCAGCCTAAACTTTTTTTATAATTAGAAAACAAAAAACAAAATTACTTCTAGTTCATAAGAATAAACAAAAATATTTTTTGTGAAAACTTATTTAGTCTTATTAAGTAACATCAGAATTATCGAATTAGTAGATTGCATACCGAGGACAGTAAAGTTATGTTAATTACAGACCTTGGCCGGAAAAAGTATAAAATCACTTGTTTGTCTACCTTAACTTCACTTTCGCCCACTTACTTTACAGAAGGGCTATTATAAATGTAAGCTTATTGTAACATTCACTTTACTGTAGTTAACGTATCGACGGATCAAATTATGACTGTCGTTTACATAGACCGTACGTCTACTATCATATTTTCACCCTTCGATATGTTGACTATAAAGTAAAGTAACTGTCAAATACAACAGATTTAAATGTATACTAGCCCTTCTGGCTTACTAGTCATTACCCGTAACAAAACAATTTATAAAATTTATTTATTATTTCTTCCTTAATTAACAAACGAGATCAATTATAAAACTTCAATACTTAATTATTATCATCTTCAAATCGTCTACCATGCCCGACATTGCCTATTATATGTTATGGATGATGGAAAGTAGGATATTTCTTACGTCTACAGAGTTACTCTAGTTCTATTTTTTTGCATTATAATATATTTTAACGCTGCATTGAAGGTTGTCTTTCTTCATTTTGATTACAGCAGGAGTCTATCATACATTGGATTCTCGAGCTTATTAAATGCCTGAAATTAAAGACAATAATAAATATTTGCCTATAAAATAAAGCGTGATGGCAAAAAGTGACGTTTTAAGAATAAGTTTAGGAAGTAGTCTGATTAAGTTGTAAAGGCAGCGGGCTTTTCTATAGCCTCATACGGTAAGTGAAAGTCACGGTGTTCACCCTTACCTCTGCCGAAACCTTTACATGTAGTTCAACTTACATGGGTTGCTTTGTTTGTATTGCGGCGATTTACGAGTATTACAGGATTTCCTTTAATACCTAACATATTTCTATAGATATAAACAAACGCGCGCGACAGAGTGACTGTACTAGAAATTCTATTGTAGATAATTTTGTCGTATATATAATTAACAAACCAACATAATAATATGTATTCTATTAGGTAACAGTCAGGTACAACAATACCTTCAGCGAAAAACTACAACAAAGGGTGTAGCAGGGTAGCCTTGGAAAAAATGCCCCCAGAGGTTTTGGTTTGAAACTATAGTCAAACGATGACTTTTAAAGAGGTAACACCATGCACAAATTTTGGACCCCTCTTACCCACACAAACCCCAATATTCCCAATAACTGTGAAACTGTTTTATTTTTTTTCTCCTAAACTATGTTAGTGACGGTTCCTATATTTTGCACTACGGCCTAAAGGTATTATTAAAAAAGACAGCCGTCTAGGACTTCATACAAATACAAATAGTTTATTGTTTGAATGTGAGTAGGTAATAAATATATTCATAAAAAAAATCAACCTGTATAACAAGTTTGGCTAGAGGTACAATCACCATTTCTTTTTTATATGTGTCTACATCTTATCTAGATAATTTGCAACTTTCATGTGCCTAATTAGTCTAGGTGCGTCAATGCGAGATTTTTTTTTTTAATACTATGGTGCCTACTACGGCCTCACAATATTATGATGAAAGACTTTCGTCTTCATTATTAAATATTGCACAAAATGGTAGTATCAATAAGCACTGATGAGTTTAATTTATACCTAATTATTTAGCACCACCTTTTCAAATTGAAATTCCTTGTCGCTGGCGGTTGCTTATTTTTTACTTATAATATTGTAAAACCGTAGTAGGCACCTTAGTATTTCAAAAAAATGTTTCGCTATGATCCACCTAGACTAGGCACATGAAACTTGCATACGTAGGATGCCCTGAAAATTTCGGGAATTTAATACTTAGGAACGTATATTTGACATGTGTTATACCTCTTTTTTACAAGCATGGTCTCATTATTCGAAAACACTGGCCACTTAGAAAAAAAAAACAATGTCCGATTTTCAATTGTTTTTTAAAGTCGTTGAGTCGCTGGTGAAAATGGAGCTGTCCCGCGAAAGTTTTAGAGCAATGATTTATTATGACTTTAAAAGTGGATTAACACAACAACAATGTGGAGACCGATTAACTATTGCTTTTAGTAGTGAAGCACCTTCAAAGACGACCATAATAATTATACAGGTGGTATTCGGAATTCCAACGTGGCCGTGTGTCTCTTGCGGATGACGTACGTGAGGGTCGACCGAAAACGGCCGTTACCGATCAAAACATCGATGTTGTTCGCCAACTGATAAAGGAAGATAGGCATGTTACATATCGGGAGATTCAGGAGACTTTAGGCATTGAAATGAGTCAGGTACAAGTTATTTTACAACAAGAGTTCGGCGTGCGGAAGTTATTTTCCCGGTGGATTCCTCACTTGTTATCTGACGACCAGAAAACGGTACGTGTCAATTGGTGTCCGCAAAACTTTAAAAAGATTTAATGGAGGAAGCTCAAATGCCGTTTTTAGTATTGTGTCAGGTAACGAATCATGGATTTACGCATATGAGCCTGAATCGAAAAACCAATCTCGAGTTTGGGTTTACGAAGACGAACCGAAGCCGACAAAAGTTGTTCGTTCTCGCAGCACGATCAAAAAAATGGTAGCCACGTTTGTCTCCAAATCGGGTCACGTGGCGACTATCGCTCTTGAAGATCGAAGAACTGTCAATGCCGATTGGTATATAGGCGTTTGTTTACCGATTGTTTTTGCTGAACTGCGAAAAACTAACCCTAACCGCCGTATTATACTACACCATGATAATGCCAGCCCTCACACCGCTCAGAAAACAGACGACTATCTGAAGGGCGAAAACGTCGAATTACTGGACCATCCTCCGTACAGCCCCGACCTAAGTCCCAACGATTTTTTTACTTTCCCGAAAATAAAGAATCGGTTGCGTGGTCAGCGTTTTCAGACCGCGGAAGAGGCAGTCGACGCTTATAAAATGGCCATTTTGTCAACCCCCACTTCAGACTTCAATAACTGTTTTAAAAACTGGTTTCAGAGAATGAAAAAGTGTATTAAACACAAAGGAGAATACTTTGAAAAACAATAAAAGTACTTTTATTTCATTAAAATGCGTATTTTTTCCGATTCCCGAAACTTTCAGGGCAACCTACGTACTCGTATTATCTAGATAAGATGTAGACACATATAAAAAAAATGGTGATTGTACCTACCTCTAGCCAAACTTGTTATACCTGTATAACAAGTTTGACTAGAGGTAGGTACAAAATTAAAGTAATTTTTTTTACTGTTTTTTTAATGTGTATGAAGTCCAAGAAGGCTGTCTTTTTTTGATAATAACTTTAGGCCATAGTATTATATTTGTAAAATTTGGAAACCATCACTAACATAGTTTAGGAGAAAAAAAATAAAACAGTTTTTCAGTTATTGGGGTTTTCGCTGGTTAGTGGGGGTAAGAGGGGGTCCAAAATTTGTGCATGGTGTTGCCGCTTTAAAAGTCATTGTTTGACTATAGTTTCAAACCAAAACCTCTGGGGGCACTTTTTCCAAAGATATCCTGCTACACCCTTTAAATGAAAAATTTGAACATCTAACTAAAATATTAAAGCTCATCAAAAATGTATTTATGTTTGGTTGACAACAATAAACATTATATTATCAATAAATATTATATAGTCTTAAATAATATGCAGAATAACTACTGTACACATAACTTTAATATATTACACACTTACCGTCGCGTTCCAGACATTTTGCGGTGATAAACATGCAGCCGTCACTGATAACTATTCGACTATGGAACTCACTCCCTATTGAATTAAGACGTGCCGAATCGATTGCATCCTTCAAAACATTACTTAAGAAACACTATCTGTCACTTCCTTCTTTCACTTCACTTCACTTCATCAGCCTATCTCGGTCCACTGCTGGACGTAGGTCTCTCCTATTAACTATACTATGCGTATAGACGCATTAGGAGGTAAATGCCCATAATCGCCATGCTGGGCAAACGGATTGGCGATCGCAGTAATGTGTCCACTATGATGACGCTGCTGCCCATCATCAATCTTGTATCAAAGTATGGTCAGTGACACTTTAATCCCTTAGTCGACTCTTACGACACCCGCGGGAAGAGTTGGGGTGGTGACAAATGTATTCTTACTGCCGTCACCACACGGTCACTTCCTTAGTTTTGAATTATTTATTTATTTTCTCCTTTCATTCCAATTGACTTAAACTAATTATTTCTCATAGTTTCACTATGTGATATATCTGTATTTTTATAAAATGTATATGTATGTCTATGTGTATCTATTTATATATATCATCATCGTCATCATCAGCCTATAATAGTCCACTGCTGGACGTAGGCCTCTCCTATTAACTATGCGTATAGACGCATTAGGAGGTAAATGCCCATAATCGCCACGCTGGGCAAGCGGGTTGGCGATCGCAGTAATGTGTCCAGTATGATGACGCTGCTGCCCATCATCATTTTTTTTATCAAATAATGGTCAGTGACACTTCAATCCCTTAGTCGACTCTTACGACACCCGCAGGAGGAGTTGGGGTGGTGATAAATGTATTCTTACTGCCGTCACCACACGGCCCATTTATATATATATATATATATATATATATTATATATACATATATATGTATTTGTATTTTGTGTTTATTTTTACATTCCATACAAAGGTTGTCTGGAAGAGATCGCTCTTTAGCGATAAGACCGCCTTTTGTTTACCTCTTTCTATAACATGTTCTTTTATTATTTGTCTTTGAGGTGCAATAAAGAGTTATTGTATTGTATAACTACACAACCTCGTGCGCGAGCGCCACACAGTGAACTGCCGGCCACGGCGGTCAGATCTGAGGGGAGGGGTTTTGCACTTTGCGGGGTATTAGCGTAGTATTGTTGATTAGCGTGTTTTTAGTCTTGTAACATTGTTTTTTTTTTCTGTAGTTTTCATCCGTTTAAACTAAGTCACTAGGTTTTAGTGTTGTATTTGTAGCCGAAATCGTAATTAAGTTCTTATTAATAAAAGGTTAAGGGACTTTAGCCATGTTTAAGCGTAGAAGCTGTTTTTTAATGTAGTATCAGACAATAAAAGTGCGTAACAAAAAAATAATAATAAAAGGGTAAAAGGACTTAAACGAGGATATAAACAGTTTTTGTCAAGTAAAGTGTTTTTAGCTGCGTATCATGCAGTTTAATCATTAAATGAATACAACTGCTAAGTACCTTAACATTACTTATAGCTATGTAATGTAGATTTGCCATTTTATAGTATTGTAATCTATCAACTTATACTGCACTTAGCGGGGTATTTGGATTGAGTATCTCCGTGAATATAAATGATAAAAATATGATTCCAAGACCAGTCGATAGGGTTTTAATTCCTCTTTCAGAATCTTTATTCAATTGAAAACTACTATTTTGCTGCTTAGGACGGTTTTAGGTATAGGACGGCAGAATGTTTCTGGTATTTAATTATACGCGTTTATAATTATAATGCAAAGATCGGACAAACGCCCGTCATTTTGAAAACATAACCCTGTTTCTTACAGTAGAGACTTCCTTATCTTATGCTGTTAACTTATTTAATTTTACAATATATTTTATTAATATCACTATCACAAAGTATGTATTTAGGAGATCGCAACTTTACTCCTATTTACTTGTACACGACATGATTGGGTCATTGTCAGATTTAGGTTATCGTCTTTTCGGTGGACTTACCTAAAGTTAAGGAATTCCTGTACTAATTTTGGGATAAAACAATTAACGGTACAACTAGGTTCCCCGGTCTATAGCCCTATGCAATCAAATCGTAACATAGATTTATAAAAGCTGTTAACTTTTGACCACCGAGTGGACAACTTTTGTTTTTCGGACTGACAATGACCCGATTGTGTATAATGTGTATTTGTGACCCATAAACGAATAAAAATTTTGATTTTAAATTGCGGTGTACTGAGTGTATAATATTTCTTCGGTTACCGTGTTTACTAACTTTCGTAACACAACTGATGTGATCGTGATTTTTGTGCCATTTAAGGCCTTCACTATGTGCATTTTTCTTACAATCGACCCTTATACAGTGTGTAAACCTAATACGTGCGATCAATTAAACCAGGCTTGGGATTCATTGGTGTAATCATGGATTACAAGGTTTTTTTAAAGTTACTTTTAACTATGACCCCACAGATTTTTAGATTATCGGAGCAGCAATGTAAGTGCGAACATTTGTTATTGTTGATATGGCAGTTGTTATGTCATCTGCTTTTGAAATTAGCTGTCAACGAGTGTTTAACTCGCGTATGTTCTACATTGCGCGCCGAATTATTTTGTATGGAAAATTTTGGTGCTCTAATTTTAAGTAAAAGTTATTTGAATGTACTTATTATGTCGTAAACTAACACCCATTCAGAGCTTCGCCCGTATTAGATTTACACCCTGTATAAATAACTTAAGCACCGGAAAAAAACATGCAAGAAAAGCAAACCGTTCAAAACTAAAGCACCATTTTAAGAAATATTCTATTAAACCTCTGTAAAAAGTGACCTAATTTTTTTCCCTTAGATGATCCTGAAGGAAATTACATTGCTCATTTCTGTGGGCGACTCGCGGTGGCTGACGGTGCCTTCATTTCCTCTCGTCGTGTCTGACCCTTTTGTACAACTTCGTAGTTTTAGGGCTCCGTTGCCAATTTCTTGTAAAACTTAAGTGATATCGTGTGAACCATTCGATGTTTTTTAGTATACTTATATTAAAAAAAAAACATTAAAATTCATATGTAGGTACTTTACAGCGTTCCATATCGAAAACGGCAAAAGAGGAACTATAGTTTCTGTTTAGCGTTCCGTACCTCAAAAGGAAAAAAACGAACCATTGTAGGATCACTTGTGAGCTGTTTCTTTGTCAGTCCGTCTGTTACATTCGATTTGCTCCAAAACTACTTGACAGATTGAGTTGAAATTTGGCACCCTTGTGTAAGTTGGTGACCTAACGATTGACGAAGAACGTAAAGAAATATATTCTTAACGTAAAAGTTACACTAGGAGGGCAAATTGGAAAATAAAAATAAAGAATTGCACACTTTATATATTTTATACTATTTATTAGCATGTCAATATATTGTTACTAATATTTGCGATAACGGTGTGACAAATTATGAAAAATAACGAGAAATTATTAGGTAATAAAGAAAAGAAAACAACATTAAGTACACATTTTTAGAAAATAGACAAGATAGCCCAGCTACATTTTATATAATTATTGTATGTAATTATTTGATGATTCCCACCTACGAGCCACAAAAGTAATTCACACTGTCTTGTTAAAAAAAGATGCCTCATAAATTCTGGGCTACGATGCTTTCCTTACCTGGCGTTTATGGATGTTATTCAAATTTCCACCTTTTGTCGTTGATAATAAATTGAAATGTATAAGATGACCGCTTGAGAGTATGTTGCCATCATAACAAAACCTATATGGTTTAGACGATATAATAAAGATACCTCCGTGGCCCTCGGCAAATAGAGTACGGATTCGCGTGCATGGTTTCAAGTAATAAGAATTTTAATTTTTATCACCCTATTATTTTATTATTGCTTCATTGTTCATGCTGAAAAACTAGCGCTTATTGGAAAGGGTTTTGTAGATATGGACTTAAATTAGCTAATATACAAAAAAAAATTATCAATAGGTAATAAATTAGTACGAAGATTACTTTTAACATATTATTGTTATCAATTTGGTACTCGATATTTCTATGATTTATTATTATTCAGCCCTCTTGACATGTGAAGGCTATATAGAGTCTCAAAAATTGTGTTGGAGCTAAATGTGCCTTCATATTTTAAAGACAAACGGGTCTTAATCGCGTAAACTTATAGCGTCTATAGGTCTGTCTCATATGATCCCACTGCCAGGGTTACGCGTCGTATTAGGGCTGTCATCAGGGACCATGAGGTGTTATTTCAGGAAGACGTCTTTAACCGCTTGTACGAGCCTAAAACAGTGCAACCACCGAAATTGTACGGGTTACGCAAGTACACAAACCAAACGTGCGTTTGCGACCAATTGTAAGTCAAATCGCCTCACCTACTTATGATCTGGCAAAGCATGTTGCGTCGGTGCTGCAGCCGCTTGTGGGAAACACGTCGTCTTTCGTGAAGGATTCCCGTCACTTCATAGACATTCTTAAGGACATAACATTGGAACCAGGAGACTTAATGGTGAGTTTCGATGTTGAGTCACTTTTCACCAATGTCCCGGTTAAAGAGTGTCTAGAAGTAGTTCGAAAGAGGCTAGCTGACAATGGGATAGTGAGTTCTGTCATGGTTTTGCTCCGGAATTGTTTAGAAGGAAGCTACTTTTTATATCGAGTGGGGCATTATCTCCAGATCGACGGAGTTGCTATGGGTAGCCCTGTGGCACCGGTTTTAGCAAATATCTGGATGGAGCATTTCGAGGCCAGCATAGATCTGCAACCATGGGCAGTGAAATTATGGAAGCGATATGTCGATGATGTCTTCTGCTTTATGAGAGGTGGCAAGCATGAAGTTGAGCAATTACTCCAGTATCTCAATTCTATTCATACTAAAGTCTGATTCACATATGAATTGGAATCGGAGCGCAGTTTGCCTTTTCTGGACGTAAAGGTGATAGGTTGAGATGATGGTCCTTTGGCGCACACTGTCTATAGGAAGCCTACACACACAGACAGGTATTTGAACGCTCTGTCTCACCACCACCCCCGGCAGCTTCAGTCTGTGGTTAATTCTCTGAAGAACAGAGCACATGACCTTTGTGACCCTGAATTTCTAGAAATTGAGATGTCGCACGTTCAGGAGGTTCTGAAGAGAAATGGCTACATAATGAACAGACGGCAACCCAGACGAACACCGAGGAAGAAACATCCAGATGTTGCGAGGCGACCAGCATTTTTGCCTTATGTCAGGGGTGTAACGGACAAAATAGGTACGCTTTTGAATAAATATTCCATACTAACCGTTTACATGCCGTTATCAAAGGTGGCAGGGCATCTAAGGTCGCCTAAGGATGTTTTACCTTACCACACACCGGGCGTTTATAAAATCGATTGTAGCTGTGGTAGTTCCTATATTGGGGAAACCAAACGCACCATAGCGGAAAGGGTCAAGGAACATATCACGGCTGTTAAAAAGCGTCAAACGAATAAGTCTGCTGTGGCCGAGCATTTGTTGGAGTCTGGACCTAGCCACTGGATTGAGCTCCATAACCCGAAAGTCCTCTCAACCGAGCGTATACATCATAGCCGAAAAGTACGTGAAGCTATTGAAATTAAGAAACATCGGAATTTTAATCAAAATGAGTGGCAAGGAATCTCAGCCGCGTGGAATCCCGATTTACAAATGTAAGCGTGGTGAAACATCCATTTTAAAGCCATTGGATGTTGTGAGTGTTGTGTGTAGGCCTAGTGACAACCCTAGCCTAGAAGTGAATAATCAAGATCAAGTGCGGGTAGTTCGAAAAACCCGCGCAGCTCGAAGGTGTTGATACATTCTCTCGCCAGTCTGCCTGCTACCACGGGTGTAACGTCATGACCGAAACGTCAGGATATAATTAAACGTAAGTTTACGCGATTAAGACCCGTTTGTCTTTAAAATATGAGTGATAATCGTGAAAGTTTAAATCAATCTAAATGTGCCTTATTTTATTTGTACTGTAAGATTAATATTTTATTTTCATTGAAAAATGAGTTACGCGTTAATACAAAAAACTATGCTGTTTGAACGAACGAACACCAAAAAAAATCTAAGCCTCAGTTACATGATTGTATCGAGGACCCCAACCCTAATTTTTTTTACAATATAGTATCATAATTATGTAGCGGTTTATGAATCACATTATCCTTACCGATTTATGGTTCCGAGTAAAGTCATCTGTGACAGACGGACAGACGAACAGACGGACATGACGAATCTATTAGGATTCCGTTTTTGCCATTTTGGCTACGGAACCTTAAAAATTGGTTGTTTTATACAAACCCTGAGATAATACTACTGTAGGCGTCAATATATATGTCAGTGCACACGGAAAGATACCTTGTCACGATATTAAAAAAATGGATTTCATCGAAGAACACATCTACTTTAAGAGTTGTGACAAGGTACCTTTCCATATGCACTGACACATATGGTACATCAGATTTTTACCCTGTTTAAGATAAAAAACGCGTTTCGCTTTTAAATTGTTCATAGAACATAAGTTATAGTCAGGGCACTTGGTCTCTCAACAAACACTAGCTCAGCCACTTCAGTAAAACTTGCTCCGGCCTCGTCGCGGTACATATTTGTGCAGCCTAGGTAAACTGTCTCAGACTATGTTTATGTAATGTATACAGACAGCCCCTATGGAATAGTTAAAATAGAACTTAACAGTAAAAACATATTGTGTGTTTATGCGTGGCGTGACAGTTTTTAATTTTGTTATTTAGAACAGTCGGCAGTAGAGTAAAAGTTTTTGTATTAAGTAAGGTGGAAGTAGCGCGCAACATGTCAACTCAGAATATTTATTTGAATCACGATATTTTGCTCACATATAAATCTACATAAAGTATTGTCATGTGATTTGGGAGAGGAGTTGTTAGTTTTCAGGCTGCTGCCCATCATCAATCTTTTATGAAATAACTAATGGTAAGTGACACTTCAATCCCTTAGTCGACTCTTACGACACCCGCAGGAAGAGTTGGGGTGGTGACAAATGTGTTCTTACTGCCGTCACGGCTACAAAACTAACTTGTAATGAATAGGTAAAAATATGTTACAAAATATTTCATTACAAGCTTTTGTCAGTGAACGAATGCCAACTCTTCATCCCCAGCTCGATAAAGTCATTACATTTCACTCATTACCTACCAGAGCCAGCTTCGTCCGCAAATCCGTTTAATTAAGCACTTGGCACAGATATTAGCTGCCGGCATGGATTTGACGGTAGCTGTTGCAATTTCATGATCATAATGAACTTGTAATTCCAACGTACATGTTTGATAAATCATTTTACGTCAAAGTAAACATAATTATTGCATTCTTGAAATATTTAGTGTATATACCAAAGAAAAAATACCAAGTCATGCCAGGGATAGATTAGGCATTATTTATTTGGTATAATTATGATACCTAATATTTAAAATTTATATACTTACATAACTGGTAGTGTTACTACACAACACACTCGGTCTTTGAAAACAGGTCGAGTGGTTTTTTTCGTGGAAAATAATGCAAACATGTAGATTTCAAATATTTTTTCAAAATATTTATAGTGTAGGTAAAATCTATTTTTAAATCAGGTTGTATTGGAATTTCCATAAAATAAATAAGTCTAAAAAAACTTTAAAATTGTTGTTAGGTCCAAATCACTTAAAATGTATGGTAATACGAGGTTTTCAATCAGGAGTTGCTATTTTTATATCTATGGAGTGCACTGACGATAAAGATCCGTGTTTTTCGGATCGGGTGAAAACTTCAGGGAAATACAATCTGATGCTTAAAACGGTTTCACTGGTAGGTATAATAAATATTTGTAATCAGCATGTTTCCAGTATTTTCTATGAAAAAATCTACCACACCCGTATTCATTGACCGCGAGTGTACTTAAATAACATAACTCATTAATGTTTAATAAAATAATTTGAGTTGTCCACAACAATATTGTTTAATTTTATATTAGGTGATGTATGTATACTATTAGACCTCCCGTAATTGGATATATTCCATTTCGAATACCATGGCCCGATGCCACATAAAACTTTGAAGTGGCATCTGGCCATGGTGTTTGAAAGAGAGTATACAGAGTGTAGATTTGCTACAGGCTTAATTTTTATGTTAACGAACACAACAGGTGCGTAGTACTTAACCTTCCACCTATCTACATGTAGATAACTTTCACTTCACGCACGTCACGTGACGCACGTCAAAATTGTAACAGGTCACGTGACGCACGTCAAAATTGTAACACGTACTTGTCGTTTGCTCCGTGAATTTTATTCTAGATATAAATATTTTGCACGGCCTTGTTCATGTTACAAAGGATTGTAAATGTCAATGTCAATATTGTCATACCATTGACCGGATGGCGCTGTGTTGCCAACTTGGCTGTAACACTGCATTCAGTTTTAGTTTTTTTTAAGGCCGTGTCACACCAACCTATAGTGGCCCGCAAACGGTCTCGCCGGAAGGTCAGCGCTTACTTCCGGGTTAGCATTATGCTGAGGCGAGACCTTTTCGTGGTAAGCTATCCATATTATTGTTTTTGTCACTAATTTTATGTTATTTTTATTTTTTACCATGAATAAATAATTTGAATTTGAATTCACTTATAATTTAACAAATATTTTAAAATGTTACCCATACAAAATAATGTATCTCGCATATGCACTGGTTTTGAAGAAAACAGTTGTCAGCGATTTTGTGTCTAATATTAATATTTTTAAATGAATAAAGCAATGTTTGGCTTTCTCCATTATTTAATTACAATTAAAAAGATGTTAGCTTATTGAACAATTACGAAATACTTAAGATTTATACCCAATTGCATCGAGGTTTCTGATTTAATGAAATTCCTAGTTAATACACTCTGAGTCAAAAAATATGGGTCAGGAGTAATAGTTCATAGGAATTACTGATATTCCTGTCCTATACTAATATACAGATTCATTCCTGTCCTTACGTAATCTACCATATAATAATATTGTAATACCAATGGGTCATATATTATTGTCTTAACAATTGTAATTTATTTATACGCGTTATTAATTGTTAACGATTTTCACTTTCAAATGTATACCGGACTCTTAAATATGTATATAGATCAAAGTCTTGTCTCGTCCAGGTAAAGAATCGGTAGAATAATCCAATGCAATGGATCCAATTGACGACCCCACTCTCAACAATACATTTGATCTTTTCAGCTAAGGATGAAAAACCTATGTTATCCACATTTTATCAAAGTTATCCCGGTCGTATTTGTTGTCGTGGTCGTAGTGTTTTAATTTATTGCCTAAAGATAAAAGATTGCACTAACTTTATCTCACCTCTATGTAGCAACAGCTCTTAATTTTAACTAAGTGCAGGAGCAATTATTTTCACACGGGCCGCTGGGCAAGGCCGGATGGAAAATATTATATTACCCACGCAGAAAATACAAAAAAAGTATTGCAGCTAACGTTGGGAAGTTGTTAAAACTTTTCATGATGTTAAGGATTTCTAGTGCGGTTTTAAAAATTGATACCTACAAACTTTGTTATTTCAGATTTTAGAAATATTGCCTTGATTATTTTTCATAATAGTAAAAGAACTTTTGTCGAAGCTAATCAAATGACGATTCCAAGAGCGGCACCTTTTTGTTGTTGATCATTGTACGAAGCCAAAATGCTAATCGCTGACGTTTAATGGCGAAAGAAACGCAACTGTCTTTTTTCAAGCTTACAATGAAATGTTGGCATTATGTACGTCAAATTAAACCAGGAAGCACCATCTCGCTGGTTAGATGATTGAACTTGATATGTATTTAAAGGCATTTCATAACTACTTTGCATTCTTAGGACTAAAAAGTATCGGAAGAAACCTGCTTTAAAAAGTTGAATACCGGAAGTAACTTGTAATCATTTCAATACATGTATCACATATTTTATAATACTATGTATGCAAAGTAACGTAGGCGTAGGTAATAAGTGATAAAGTGAGTATTATTTTAATTACATGAATGCAGCAACAATAATAAAATTGGTTATTGTTAATGAAAATTTGGAGCATACAAGTTAAAATTATTACATAAATGGGTACTTAAAACTAATCTTAACCTTATCTTAAAATTCATTAAGACTTACTTTCAGGTCAACCCGCTCCGCACTCCCCCCAACATAAAGGTGTCCATTACGCTCGCCACGTTTTCATGTTGAACCGCAATGGACAAACTCTCGAGCAGGAAAGACCCGGAGCGAGGATCGTAACCACTCTCCCTCAGCCAGGCAGCCCAGTAGTTCGACAGGACTGCGTACTTTTCCTTCACTCCAGCACCTTGTGTAATGCGACTGATGTGTGAAGCCGCGAACGTGCTGACGCACGTGGCAGCAGCTTCGGGTCTTCTTCCCACAAGCTTAAAGTTAAACTCTGGCCTTTTACCATCACACCAGTTAAGGCCCGGCGGTTCCAGCACACACGGGATCACAACGCTCTCCACACTAAATCGTTCAGCGCGTGGTGTCTTGAAAACCTCACCGGACACCGACAACAACTTAAAGCATGATGACCATTACTTCTCATTACTGAGCTGCATAAGAGGCAATAAGAATACACTTTTTGCCACCCCAAGTCCTCCTGCGGGTGTCGTAAGAGTCTACTATGGGTATTTTCCTCCTAATGCGTTTATACGCATAGTTAATAGGAGAGGCCTACGTCCAGCAGTGGACTACCATAGGCTGATGATGATGATGATGATTGATTAAAAGTAAAGTAAGTAAAGTTATATGTATAAGTTTTGTAATACAAAGTATCAGGTTATGGATCGAATCCCATATCGACCACGGTCGTTTTAAGTGAGACGTTTGACTTATTGCTCTCTTAACACAGGCATCAAAGTGCGTAGTAAAAGGTAGGTATTTTTCAGTAATGATCGGTTCATTTTAATACAAACTCGACTACAATATTCAATTATACTTTACAAATTAAAATGTAATTAACGGAATAAAGGGAAACTTCTCATTTGAATGTAAATAACGCCGGGCATTATTTTGTCCCTCTCGCTATGCAGATGGCATTGAAAACAAGAAAAAATGAAACCTGCAAATAAGAAAATTATGAGAGCCGACGAGTTCCAAAAACAAGCCTTTTGTTCGTATATTCCTTTATGAAATTTTATTTCCTTATCATTCGTCTGGCTTTATTATACAAGAAATGTAATGTTATTAATTTGTTAGATTAGAAAACGTACCTATTTACCTAAATCAATAAATTTTAAAGCATTTTGTATTTTACTTGTATAATGAAATTCAGTGAACACTAGCTCCGTTGCGCTAAACTTATAAGACCTTCAATAAATGACCACCATATTTTTGAAAGTATGTACTTCATGAAGGCTCTTTTTCGATAGAGCACCATCTTCATGCAAAGAAAAAAAAACGTTTTTGTCTCTCAAGTGCTCGATTTCGTCCACTGTCATCTTTTAAAAATGTGTGACTTATTGAAACAAATAATAGTTACATTCTACTAGTAATATTTTCAATAAGTCACCTATTTTAATAACAGTTATGCGACGTAACGTAAGTACCTAGTAAAGTAAGTAGGTAGTTATGTATGTTTAGTATCGCAAAGTAATAAGTATTTGCAAAACACCAAGTTTTAACGTCTGTGGGTGTGGTACTGGGGTGGTAATGGGTACCCATCTTAGAGCTTTGTAACACGTCAGTAGAAACTTTTACTTAAAATATACGTATGTATTTTTAAGTCCATTGTTGGCAATGGTGTGTTTCACTAGAATAAATCCACTCCCGTATCTCGCAGACTATCCTGGCAATACCGAAATGGACTGGGCAAATAGGAGAACGAACGAAATTGAATTTGTACTCCGGCGGTCGGGACTAGCGACGTCGCTTGACGTCCCTCGGGACACTTCGGGCCCAAAACCACCTCGATTCTCAATTCAAACCATTTGACAGAACAAACCAATGATGGCGGTTAGAGATTTGTTTTAAATTTAAATATTTTACGGAGTAATGCACTGTTAAATGAGTCTTCAATCCACGCGCATAATTATAAAGTTATTTGAACAGATGGAAATAAATCAGAAATACTTTAAACTGAAATTTCATTGTTCCTTAACAAATATAAAGTTTTATTAAAGTTTTAAAGATGACACTTAATTGTTCTCCAGATCTGGATGCTTAGCCAAGTTGCCAATCGCTAGCGCTTAATCGTCAATCATAAACGAAAGGCAGCTAACAGTCTTTGTCGCACAGGTATGAAAGAGTGACAGTGAGTGAAAAGTTCGATACGCTACAAAGCGTTAGCGATTAGCAACTTGGCTTAGCATCCTGGTGATACTCAGTAGGTACCTAGTTAGTGTCGAAGGAAATAATAATACATAATAATACATCAATCAAATGTACTACAAACCTTATCATAAAACAAATTACATAAACTTAACAATTACTTGGTAATTAGGTACTTTAGAACAATGTTAGAATGAAAGACAGAAATATGAGGCAATGAAAAAAAATCGGCCCCAAGGGCATGTCGGGCCATACTCAGCGTAGGTACCCTACACGTAGTTATTCAAATACCGTTCCTATCAAGCTCAAAATATCGACTTCAACCGATTTCTCCAAGATCTCATCATGAGACCCCGATTTGTTGCCAACGGGAGCATATCAGACTCGTAACCGTTCTATTTTGATTTTTTTAAATCGGTTCTATTGTGTTAAATATCGAGTAACACATAAACAAAACAAAATATTTTTTTGAAGTCTGTTAAAAATTTATTAGAATGGATATCATTTCATTTGTGTTACACAATTAAGCTAAAAAAATATTGACACTTAGTTATTTAAATGAATTTAAAATATCAGTTACAACAGTTGTTATTTAAATATTATACAAATTTTATTCTTCCCGCAAGTTCGTAGAATTCTGTTCGCTCGTTATTGTGATGTTCGTAGAATTGACAATATTTCATATTTTTAGTCCTAGTTTTTATTGTCTGTTTTGAAAGAACTCAATATTAAAAAATATACGTATTTTTAAGGGTTCCGTAGCCAAAATGGCAAAAACGGAACCCTTATAGATAGACGAATCCGTCATGTCCGTCTGTCCGTCTATCACAGCCGATTTACTCGGAAACTATAAATGCTACAGTTACGAAATTTGGTAAGGATATGTGTTGTATGAACCGCTACAGGATTATGATACTAAACTGTATGAAAACCATTGGGGTGGGGGCGGGCCCTCCATACACGTAACTGAGGGATAGACATTTTTTTTTTAGTTGTATATAAGCGTGTGGGGTATTAATAGAAAGGTCTTTGAAAATGATATGAAGGTTTAAAAATCTCATTTTTATTTAAGCAAATCGTTTTCGAGATATCAGCTCTCAAAGTCTGAAAAATGTGTCCCCCCCCCTCTATTTTTAAAACTACGCGATATAAAATTCAAAAAAAAAATATGTTATGCACATTAATAAACTGTATCAACGATTTTTGGTTTGATTAAATTATCACCTGTAGTTTTTGAGGTAGGTTGATTTAACTGTATTTTTTAAATAATAAATTGATAATGGCACGGAACCCTTCGCTCGCGAGTCCGACTCGCACTTGGCCGGTTTTTTGTTAAAAATAAAATCTATTTTAGTGCGAAAATCCCATTTTAAGGTTCCGTAGCCAAAATGGCAAAAACGGAAACCTTATAGATTCGTCATGTCACAGCCGATTTACTCGCAAACTATAAATGCTATAGTAACGAAATTTGGTAAGGATATGTGTTGTATGAACCGCTACAGGATTATGATACTAAATTGTTAAAAAAAGCCATTGGGGTGGGGACTCTCCATACATGTAACTGACGGATAAAAAAATTTTTTTAGGTGTAATAAAATTCTAATAAAAATATATGTTATGCACATTAATAAACTCTATCACCGATTTTTAGTTTGATTAAATTATCTCCTATAGTTTTTGACGTAGGTTGATTTAACTGTATTTTTTAAATAATAAATTGATAATGGTACGGAACCCTTCGCGCGCAAGTCCGACTCGCACTTGGCCGGTTTTTATTACTACTTCGAGCAGAAAGAGCGTAAGTTACTAACTTCAAGAATCTGCTAAATGACGTCACAAGTGATGTTTCATACACGTAAGAAAAGGACGAAAAACGGTAACAAGTGTCAAATGTCACTGCCAAACGCAAGTGACATTTCAATCACAAGATTTTTTGGTTATAGTGGTAGCTCTCAATCAGCTATATGACGTCACTTCCTCTTAAACTATTTTTAAGATTTTTTTAACAAAAATAATGCAAAAAAAAATTTTTAAATATATTTTTGTGATCTACATGCGTATATCTCGAAATGGTTTTCGATTTCAGGACATCGAAAATTGTGAAACGTTGTCAATTGTGACAAAACCATTGAAATTGCCAGTGTTTTATCGCTCAGACCACAATTTCAATCTGTAGTTGAACATGTAAGGTTTTTACTGTTAACAAAATATTGTTCATATCATCCGTCAAGGACATGTTTTCTTGTCTTAAGCCGCGTTTGCACTTAGTATTCTGAGCGAGCATTCACGTGTTTGTGGGCTGACGAATGACAATTTTGCTATGTGAAATCCTGTCTTCATCTATCCAAGAACGAACAAATGCTCGCTCATAACACTAAGTGGAAACGCGGCTTTATTTGCCCTAATGAACCTGATTATTATCGTTACAAGTTTTGATTTTCTCTCCCATTCGAACTCTCAAAATCTTTAAATGCATTTGAAAAGTTCGTTTTAGACCTTTTGACTTTTTAATCAAATTATTATTCCAATGTTACATCGAGTAAAGCGCATTCAAAACAACAAAAGTAATTGACCCGATTCCCGCTTCGGAATTCCATTCAATTTTTCTTTTGATTCTTTCTTTCTAAGCTTTAATTAAATTGTACTTTTGTTTTATACTTATGTTAATTACAACTTTTCAACATAAGACTTATCGATTTTTTATTAATATTTATTTTATTTGTAGAAAATAGGTACGCGAAATATCTGAAAAAAAAATAGGCGGTTGTTTATTACGTTTTAAAGTTTTCAAACAATCCAAACACGTCAACCCTGTTTACTCTATAAGTACCTACGTAAATACATAGTGCTTCCGCTTGTTTTGCTTCCGTTCCACGTGGTGTCCATTTTTAAAGGTTTTCTTTAGTTAGTCTGGTGTGGACCTCGGGTTCCTTGTATAGATATATAATAATGATCCACTATTTCACGTTTACTCATGTCTTTCATAGTTCTAGGATGACGCAGCAACCACATTTTACCACATTTGTTAGAACTGCTTTCGCTGATTGTTATTTGTGATAAGTTTATCTTTTTAGCAGTTCTATCAAACGTAATTAGTAATAATAATACAAAATAATTATCTTGGGACATCTTACACAAATCGACCTAGTCCCACGGTAAGCTCAATTAAGCCTTGTGATGTGGGTACTAGGCGACGATATATTATAATAGATAGATACATATATATACTTACATACATAGACAACCATGACCAAGGAACAAATATTTGTGATAAATAAATACACAAATAATGCTCTCGCCGGGATTGGAACCCGGAACCTCCAGCTTCGTAGGCAGTGTTACTACCAACTAGGCTACGGAGGCTGACAATTGATTGTGACCACCGTACACAGATTTATTTTGAAGCTTTAATTTTATACTAACATTAAAATTTGATAAAAATGGATGTTTTCTAATCATGAATTGATTAAAGCGCCCTCTATAGCAAATTCAATGCAACAGAGAGTTGTCGAGTTTGCGGACGATAGTGGTAGACACACCTCTTTGAGTGGCTTAAGGTTATCAGACCTTCTAAACATTAAGTACAGAAGTCGCTACTGATTAGTCTCACAATACCATTGACCAAATTCGCTGTGATTCACGGAAGGTCGTCTGGTGTAATTGGAAGTACGTTGGACCGGCAATCCAGAGGAAGCGGGTTTGAATCCCGTGACTTTTTTCGCAATTGATTTTTTCTGTGTTAAGCACATCTGTTACAACATTGTGGTAACATTAACATGTCAAATAGGCGACTCGTTTAAAAAAATAGGTAGTGTCCTCGTCAATTCTTAATCCTAAATCTCAACCTCGGAAAAAGCTGCTATAACTTCGTAGCTCTATTTTCATGACCTCTTTTCATTATTTGATTTTGAAAATATTTTATAATTCAAATATGATTTATATACACCATGGGCTGTTTAAACCCAACCGATTATTTGATTACTATAAAATACCAAAAAGAGCAAATTATATTACATAATTATATTTTATTTTATATTATGTTTTTATAGGATACACTTTTAATATTTTGGTAATTATGTTAGACAACAAAACTGCGAACCTACCTGTGAGCTGAAACTAACTACTGGCAACATGTTCAGCATAATCTAGCTAAAATAAGCAACACTTAAGCTGTAAATTTAGTTTTAATACTGCATAAGCTAGTGTCCGGATAACTAGCCTAGCACTTACCCTTATAGTGCTTAGTTTCGGGGTGCAGTCACACGAAACTGATTAAAAATAGTACGTTAATGTTGGAAATTTCTACTATTATTCTTTTTGATTCCTTGAGTCACAAGACATTTTTGTGAGGTATACTGGCAACAACTTTTGGCGGTGAAAAAAGGCGACAAACTCAAATTTTCTATGAGTTATCAACGTGCCTTCATTATTTCACCCTTAAATTGGCAAATAACAAATTGTACATTTTAGACTCCTCTAGCCATTGTAGAGCAGAAAATGTAGTAAAAAAATACAACAAGTGAGTCGAAAACTGTGTATATTGCCAATTGTTGGACTAATATATAATAGTATAACTCTAATAATAATAAATATGACAAAATTTCGTTACACAATTAACGCCGTCGTAATTTTTGTTTTGATTAAGGCTTTAACTAGGTATGTAAAATGATTTAGAAATCGACCTTCAACATACCTAAATAACATTTTGTTGTAATAAATACATTATGCAAGTAGGTATCGGAAATTATCAACGTGACATTTTAAGTAATTATGAAAACACAAATCAAATCCTTTATTAACTAAATATTTTGATTTAGTATTTTTATTTTTTTCCCCAGTAGTCACACTAGCAGCAGCCGCGAAAGCTGAGCACGTTTTAATTTTAACCCATAAAAACTGTTCTGTGAAATGTGACTTACTGCCGTATGACTGAGTAGTGTGAAAGATTTTATTACAAAGCACCTACGGACTTGTTTGGTACAAAGATTAACTCTTAGAGGTATAAAATAGTTATTTGCATACCTAAGCGCAAAAACATACTTGGAGCCAGGTGATATATCTCAGTTAAGGCCCTTAAGTAAACGAGCTTGTAAGAAAAATGACCTATTAAACTAGATATTCTTCTTAATTTTATCATTATGTTTAGATTTTACAGCACAATTTAATCTTAAAAAAGTATTTCTTATTGAGATCACTGTTTTACAATGTTTACTATTTGATGATAATAATACTTTGGTAAGCGATTTTTTGTGGTTTTATTTTGTGTAAAAATCGTCTTAAATTAATATGCCCAGTTTGTGAATGAAAATGTCGGTCTTACTGGTAAATGATGAGTCATAAATGAGATGCTTAATCTATGATTTCCTAGCTGATTCAATGAAAGACAATACTATAACTATGTCTATACAAGAACATTCAGTGTTTCAACTAAAATGGAATAGGCCGTTTTATGTCTAAATTAATCCTATTATCAAATAATTATATTGACGACCTACGTAGCCTAGTCAGCTATGAGCCTGACTAGGTAGTTACCGCTGCTACGTCATAGGTACAGGTAAATTCACAAAAACTGACACGAATGGATCGAGTCAGTGACAGAAAGTATCTGTGTGGATGTCAAAATGACAGTAGATACAGGTTGGTAGGTATACGACGACTGCATACACACAATGATAGATGTCATTCATTTCATTCATTCCATTCGTGCCAGCTTAAGTGAATTTACGTAGAAGGAGATCTTTGGTTTTCGACCAGCTACCGCTAATGCCCACAATTCGTAAATTTTGAGGAGGTCTCTGTCACTCCAACAGAGGCGTCATTAGAGTGACAGGGAAAATGCTCGAAGTTTACGAACTTTAGTGTTAAGTTCGCGGTAGCAGACTAGATTCGCGTAAGTGCATGCATTTATGTAATATTTGGTTCTCAGTTACTATGGTGGTTTAAATATTAGATATCGTGTACCAATAAAATATACTATATGACAACTAGTATTTCAATTTATACAATGTGTGGCCTTGAACACGGGAGAAAAATGAAATGGGTGACTCCTTAGGCTATCCGCGATAATCCTGTAAAGGTGCCGATGCTTAAAAATTGATATGTTTGGAGATATTGTTATTGAAAGTTATGGACCCGAAGTACAGGATCTCGGCATCACGATATCGTAGCGTATCAGTCGCAAGACATCAAGATAGTATACCAGGTACTGAGTCATAATAGCCATTTTGGTTTTATTTTTACACTAATTTGGTACGTTTTTTTTTTCAGGTTTTGTACATTTTTCAATGTTACAAAAATGATAAGTAATTAATAACTTTTCAGTCATGTAAAAGAAACCATAATAACAAAAATTTCCAAGAAAAAAAAAGCAAAAAAAAAAAAAAATTAATGACTATACTTATGTGGAAATGATTGTTGCTTAGCGTATTAATGCACCATTTAAATTTTCGCCCCGGTTGTAGGCCACACACTGTATACATAGTATGCAGAACATTGCTACACATCGCGGTTTTGTCAAAAACTCGTAAGGTTTTTGACACAAGTTCTCAAATGACAAAGGTTTATTATTCCCTGGCTTGTCATTAAGCCTTTAGATACGGTTGCCAGCCTAACGCCCCGTGTTTTGCGGAATCGTAAGCCTGACTTATTACGGCTTAAGAATACAAAGGCATTTTACGGAACACGTTTTAACGAACAAACATTAACTCAAAAAGGCAGCAATGTCAATGAATAAAAATTGTCTTAAAAGACGTTATTTGAGCTAGTAATGTGTAGAACCTCGTACCTGTTTTCATTATGTTTTTTATTTTATTTTACCATATACTAATATAATATACTAGGTTATGTATCTTTATTAATAATATTGAATTATCCGCGAGACTGCCCTGATCCTTAAAAACGGAGAATGAAAGGAAGCGCTAAATTGTCGCTAGTTTCAATTATATTTCCCATATTTTTGGTAGGTACTTAATATGCTAAAGGTAATTTTGTGGGTTTGAACTTGAACTTGGATCTTTTTGTGGGCAAAACCTCAATTTCTTCATCTGTGGCTATAAGCTTAATTTCTCTAAATTCTGCCACTTTTTCAACAAATACTCGACAACATTACCAATATCATTTAAGTACTTATCGCAATTTAAGAACTAACAAAATTAGCCCTATGTTCATAAACGTCTCCTGAGATAACATTACAAGCTGATAAGTATTACTTGTTCATTTCAGTTTTATCAATAATTATTATTAATATTAGGGTTGATCGATTTTTTTATTTTCATAAAATAACATTTACGAATCGATACCCTGTGGCTAGAGAAACAAAAAATATTATGACCATTTTTGGATATTTTTATTATTTTAGATCCCATTTAGAGGTCCGAAGGTTGGCCTTATTTTTAAGAACGAAGATGAGCATGGATATTTTCTATTTAACTTTTATGCATAAACAAAATAAGCTTGTTTCTCGTAAATTTAGGATTCGCGTAATTTGATTGCTTGAACATTGATTGTTACCAGTATCTTCAAAAAATGGTTTTTAACATTGAGGCTCTTGCGGCAGATATATTGTTGAAGATGTTACTATTTAGACAGGTTATTCCTATAAGGCCGCGTTTCAGAAAATCCTGAGAAAAATACTGGTCCATACATTGAAGTGTGAAAAATAAATATATTTTTTTTAAATTTGGAACCGCGCGCTAATAGAATGATGGTCGTCAAAAGTAACATTCTTTAACAATAAATCTTTTTCCGTTAGGTCATTTGGCAAGCACTGCCAATTTGCCGATACTGGTTATAATTTTCATGTAATTAAATTGTACAAATTCTGAATTCATGACAAATAATGTTATTTCGTTTCTACAGGAAAGTAAAACAGAAAATATCCACGACCTACTGACCTTTCATAAGAAAACCTTAAAAATAGAGCCGATCTTTCGGTCTATAAACGAAGTACAAAATAAAAATAAATTTAAAAATGATCGTTATATTTTTTGTTTCTCTAGCCACGAAGTATCGATCCATAAAGATTATTTAATGAATATCCGAAAATAAAAAAATCAATCCACCCTAATGCATAATTATAGGTAAGACAATCGAAAATAACATCCTATACTTATCGGCATGCTAAGTTAGAAACATGCTAAGTTTCAATTGCAGACGCGTACATCGAGAAAACAATAAAAGTTGAATAAAATATTAGCCTTTTCAACTACTAATCCATCTCACACTTGTTCATGACTGTGGCTTTCCGAAATTAAGATTCTTGACAAACTGTGATTTTCTTCTTTAGAAGACGAAACTCACCGTTTCCGACCTCGTAGACAGGATTTCGTATGACAATTAATTGTGTGATTAAATAATAAATTAATAATATTGGTTTGCTTGTTTTGATATTATTATATAATTAATTTTACTGATTTTTAAATACAGTTATGATTCAAAATATTTGAATTATACGTATATTATGATTACCAGTACCAAATATTGAATACCTAATACAGCTATTTATCAATTAAAATATGAATCTATAACAGTGCGGAAGTTTATGAGACTTACATATTCTTTTTTAATTATTTACTTTAGGTACAAATCCAGTAAACAAACACAACAATTTGCTAGTGACTCACTACACCCACTCCGGCATAACGTAACTTTGCCACATTTCGGTATGTTATTTCCCTCTGTGGGCTCTTTTAATTACTGTCCGACCTCCATGTATCATAAATTTTAATGGAGTACGAAACTCGAGCGCCATCTAGTCACCGTAGCAAATTGCATTTTAGAATTTAAACGTAAACAGAAACATAACAATGTGTTACGAAATTGAAATACGTGGTGTAATTGAACCTGTGATCAGGACTTTTTAAACATTTATTACCTAAATGTAAATAATACAGTGCTCAAGGTCTCATGCTAATCACCTATATATTTACTTTACCATAAAATTTTATTAATATCAATATTCGTAAACTGAATTACTACTGCGTACATAAACTCGCTACTTTTACGAGTATTCAAGGGAGCAGGTGAGCGTACTTCAAGTGCCATCAATTTGACGTCTTAACTTATTGTTCATACGTCATCAGTTAATTAGGCTCTGTAGCATAATATCGTAAATCGAATAAGTAGAATAGAATAGAAATAAGTTTATTCGTAGCACACACAAAATACAGAAACGAAAAAATAAATATTATACAAATAAGAACGTGTAAGCTACGAAATGGCCTCATCTGAGCATGTTGCTAGCGAGTGCCAGCGCTGGTCTTCCGATGTGGCCAAGTAGGTATACAAAGACATATCAATATGTCTTATTCACGACATTTCTAAATATGCAACCACTATTTATCCAAAGATCTCGGTTAATCTGAAATTAATATTCCAATATACGAAATGCCTATAATTTGAAAGTTAATTCAGTCAATTTATCAATTGTGCCCCAAACATAATTATCTGACCCAGTAATGGTGTCACTGCTGTTGAGTTTAGTAAGTTAAATATTATTTTCCCCCAGTATGATAAATTAATGTGAAGTTACGATTGGTTTCAAGATTTACAAAGTTTAATTATATCGTTCTTAGAAAATAAACGTAGTTCCAGTACAGTTGTGGCACTATATTGCTTAAAACGATTACGATATCAGTTTTAACGACAACAATAATATTTTGAAGAAATTATCTATATCACTGAATAAAAAATATTTCCGTCATTCTGTTGAGAAATGAGTTCATGGTTAAGATTGCATAATGTTAACATAACGTTTCATAACGAGTAATTTTTAAGAAAGACTAATTACATTTTTTCAATATATTAAATGTTATTAATTATTAAAATATGTGAACCCAATTAAACAGTACTACCTACTACTATGATTATTATTAATTAAAAATGGTAGGTGATTTGAATTTGATTAACAAAAATATAAGATAGTAAAAAATATTTAATTCCACGAAATTAATGGCTAATCCAAAAAACCTAAAGCGTTTAAAACCTTGGGCTTTACCCTACTGCCGATAAACATTAATAATAGCATATCAAAAATAGATATGCATTAAAGATGGCGTGAGAACGACGAAATTCTAGTTCATAATTTTCATTTGACATTCAAGGCTATCAAATTATTAACAGAAATGGAAAAAGTTGGTAGAGTTAAATATCCAGAAACGCTTTTATTATAACTATTACTGTAATAGTTCGTGTCGATAATTGTTAAAATCACAATATTGTAATAAGTAACATTAATTTGTTGTTTTGTTTCATACCTATACATACATACATACATCATCAGCCTATGATAGACCACTGCTGGACGTCGGCCTCTCCTTTTAACTATGCGTATCGACGCATTAGGAGGTAAATGTCCATAATCACCACGCTGTGTAAGCGGTTTGGCGATCGCAGTAATGTGCCCACTATGATGACGCTGCTGCCCATCACGTTCGCACTTAGCTGTGTTGTTTATTTTATTTTGCATTTTTTATTAGGCACTCGCAATAACTTTAAATTTTCACATACATCTCGTCACATGTGAACAAAGATGTATCTACACAGTTGGCATCTCGAGACTACGAGTATGTTAAACAAACTTTGCACGTGAAACTAAAACATGGACTAATTTGTCAAACTACGTGGCACTGGGACCGCTACCGAAATTATTATTTGTACGTTATGAGTCATGAATTTTACGTAAATTTAAATTAAATTGATATATTGCAAGATAAATACGCTGGTGGTTGATTGTTATTTTAATTATTTTACAGGTTTTATAGTTGAAACTCAAACAATCATCTGCATGGTTAATTTTATTTATGTATGTATGTATTATTAAGTGCATGTTTCTGTTACATTGTTATTGAACCTCACATTATAAATAATTTAGTATTCAAATTTAAATGGATTCTTGGAATAATGTTCCTCAACATTAACGATAGCAGCGTTTATCAAAAAGCTCGCATCTGCTTCAGACTGTATTTGCAGGCAAATAGTGTGAACCAGCAAATTGTAGGAACTTCTGCAATTGAAATTCCAGCATTATAATCTGTGCGAAACGGGCCGTTTTTGCCGCGGTCCGACCATTAAACGCTGTATCTACCGCGAACACTCGCCGAGTCTGGTGAGCAAGAAACATTGATTCCGTATCTTATTAATTTATTGTTGTTGTTGCTTTTTGTGAATATAAAGTAGATGACACTGAGTTCCTGCAGAACGCATAACCATGTAAGTAGCATTTTGAAGTGTGGAATCGAATGCAACATGCAGCAATTGTAAGTTATTATCTTTGCTTGTATTTTTTATAGTTATTAAGAAAGATACTTACATTCAAATTTCAATTAATGTGTACTGTGAGATCATAGTCTGCTAAGTATTTGGATCCGCGTGTTCCGATTTATCAATCTCATCGAACGTTTTTTTAGTAGTAGGTAGTAGTAGTTTTAGTAGTTAGATAGACTGGTAGACTCGACCTTCTCGTCAGTGTAAGTAGAAATGACATTGATATCACAACGTTTACGGAATTCATTCAAGTTATTTATGGTCAATGATTTCTTACTACATTTTTTTGTATTTGTGTAGGTACACATAAAATTTATCTTATCTTAACGAGAGGTCAGCAAATGTGTCAGTGAACATGAAAAGGTACTTTGTCATGACTCTTAAATACAGACATTATGTGTTCTTTAATAAAGTCCATTTTTAACAACGTGACAAGGTACCTTTCCGTGTGCACTAACACAAATAGTCTTATTTTTATGTATTATGACCGAAAAAGTGAATAATTATTATTCTTAAAGTGAGTTTTTCGTGAGTAAACAACGCAACGAAAGCTACGAAAACAAAATATTTTCAACTTATTTAAATTTTTCGATGATATGATATTCTGATGTACGAAAATTGAATTATTGTTTGCAAGTATTAGACTTTAGACAAATTGACTAAGCGCTTTAAAATGGTATAATTTTATACCTACCTATAATGTACGAGAAGGTATAAAAAAATAATCCAGTTTCTGTACTAAAATAATTATAAAATCCACTTTTCTTTTCAGAACATGTGAAACCGTTTTCAAAGTATCTATACAGTCAAAGGCAAAATAATATGTATGTAAAAATCCTCAAAAATATGTCCCAGTGCACTTTAATTCTGTATACAATAAGACGATTCTTACATATTTTTGCTCTTGACCGTCTGCGTCCATCTACAAATAACACAACATAATTCTAGCAACTAAGACTTTTTCGAAATAAAAAAATCAGAACTATTCAACAATACGTCCTCTTAATCTTAGCACGCCACCCAAAATCTTTATAACGCAAATAAAAGCACAACCTTCGTTATTGCGCCAACTATTGAACATACTGATAACCTATCGAAAAAAATGGCGAAACCGTCGAAATCGGCCAATATTGAGGTTCCATACAATCGTAAGGCGGCGTGCATGACGGTCGTAAAAAATGTGAATGGCATATTGAAATATTTCGCGCGACCCTTGGCTCCCAATTTTCTTTCTGCCCCGTCTAACACTGATATTTTAACTTACCAAGCGGCTGAAAACCCCATTTTTGTATTTATGACTTCGTTTTAATATTATGTTGATTGACTAAGACAAAATGGTTAAAATCTTTAATTTGATATACGCATTAAGTTGATTTTATACACCGTGCCCGTAAATAAGCCGAAAGATTTTAACCATATTATTATATTCGTATTGTTTTGTTTTTTTTTTTTTTTTTTATGCTGTAGGTGGCAAACGAACAGACGAATCGCCTGATGGAAAGCGATTTGTAATATTGTAACCGACAAAAAAGTGTTTTTTTTTTCACTTGCCCCAAGGAAGAATGCGTTAACGGACGAGATACGACGAAAAATAATGTAGAGTTTTTAGAATCCGTGGAAAGGTGCCATTCACTATATTATTTATTCTGAGAAGGTAGTTATTTAATGCTTTTTATTATTTAACAGGCGTATTTATTTTTTCTTTTTGCTTTTCACGCCTTAATGTATCTTTCTGACTCCTTTAGCTTCAGTGCAATGGATAGTGAAGTATATTGTACCAGTAATAACTATAAATTCAGACATTTCCGTGAACAGATTTTACAGTACCTACCTACTTAGGTCTTACCATTATGGAGATAAGTATTATAAAAATTCCTCTTAAATCTCACAAAATCCTTGTACTAAAAATAAAAACAAAACCCCCACAAACGTAAACCAAAATGCAAAGTAAGGTTGTTTAAAAAAGAAAATGGGGTGATTTCGGCAACGCAATCTCATAAAATTATTTAAACGCTTAGTAATAAAAACAGGCATACGGCTGCTATAAAAGATCTTAATTGCGTGTGGTAATACTGTGGGAGAGATTCTTTCAACGTCTAACTATACAATGAAGTAGGCTGTAAAACATTTCGGAAGGGAATGAGGGGTTTATTTTAGGGGAGAGTAATTATTACCGTTTTTTTATTACACGTTTATTAAATTATGACCGATCCTGAAATGTATAGGTACCGCACATTATAGTTCAGTTCAAGTTACTTCCTTTTAACTAACCTACTTTTGTTGAATGATGAATTAGGTATACCTATATAATCGATCAATAATAAACCCATTAAAAGGAATATTCACATTTTTTAATTATCTTGTCTTAATAATTATTCTTGGAAACTGAAATATTCCGCAATGGAAACAAGATAAGTTTTTCAGTTTTCAGTTGCCTTAACCCTATAACGAAATCCCACTTTATAAAACAAAATCCACTAAACATTCAAACTCTCTAAAATCTAAACTAGATCACCTAAATACTAATTATTAAGACCTGCAAACTCTAATAAGGAAATCTAGAACTCTAATGACCTAATTTGATACTGCTTTGTGAAGTAGTCATGAATAATTATGAAAATCGAACTAAATACATGGTCATTATCTTGGTTTGGATCAGTGAATCGGCCAAAATTATGGTTAGTGTTCATTGACAAACCTTTAATTGTGTCCATTGTATGTAACCAAAATCCTTTTTAGGGTTCCGTAGCCAAAATGGCAAAACCGGAACCCTTATAGTTTCGGCATGTCCGTTTGTCCGCAGCATAGCTCACTGGCAGTTAATACTAGAAATCGGGAATTTAGTACAGGTACACATATTAATCATGCCTACAAAGTGGTACAATAAAAACTATAATAAGTAATGTCCTCATTCTTATTTCGGGTCTCACTATTAAAACATGGCAAATAATAGTGTTAGGTGGACCATATAAGTAGTTACATAAAGTCTCAAACTTTTTTTAAAATAAACCCACAACTAGTTTCCTTATTTATATTGCCATGCTAAAAACCAGACTCTATCAGAATCATAAGATCTAGACTAAGGACCTACCTAACCTAGATTGATCTAACAACATTCAATAGATAAAGGCCACGAATTTACTTACGCATACGCTTTTAAACTATCTCTACCTTACTACTACTCTACTAACCCCCTTGCATATCATTGGTATTTTGAAATCTCATTCATAATTTTATGATTTCGTTTAAAGCTTACAAAAAATATTTTTTATTCTTTAATTAATTTAAAGTCCAATTTATCCTAATCAACGGATGCGAGCACATCTAACATCTAGTTTTAAATGAAATCTATGCTATTTTTATAGATATGAATAAAGCTTATTTAAAAAGTTTATTTTTTATTCATAATAAGTAATGTCCTCACTTTTCCTTTTTGCCATACAAAGGCCTCGTTTCAATAGTAATCAAATTTCCGCCAAAAAAAAACAAAAACAGAAATAGATCGTATTCTTCCTCCCCGCCTTTTATTAAAGGAGGATGATTTGAATACTTTGTCAAAATTAAATGAGACTTCGGGAATTGAGATATTTGAGATCAAAAGCTTTACAGATGAGTACGTTTAAGGAATAGGTACAAATTCATTTGTCAGACGAAAGTTTAACAAAAAAATTAAAATATAATATATGTACTTTTATGCCTGCACTGATATTTTTTGTGTTAAGTTGTTACAAAAAGAATACACCAAATTCTAAATAATTATAATTTTAAAGATATTTTTGATCAGATGGTAAAAAAGTCCTTTGCTATGATGTTCGAAAAAAATGCTGTATCAATGATCACAGTTCACTATCTTCTTACCAAAGTTTACTTCGTAAATTATCTGTAGATTATAATGTTGCAATGCGAAGGAAAAAAGAAAACACATATTATTTATATTTGTATAATTTTTTTGTCATTACCCCTTTTTGCCTTACGGTCATTGGCGATGTTTAATGAACACATTTAATAACAACTCGGGTATTAAACTCATAAGTGTTTAAAAAATTCTAAAACATGTTTCTATTACACTCAAATCATTAATATTACGTTCATAAGACGTCGATTGTACCAACTGCTACTCACACGAACATGCAATAATACTAGTAGGAATGCGGACTATTTTATTAAAAAATTCAAACCCCGAAATACTGTATCAAAAGCGGCAGTAGCAAAATACATTATAAAAGCAATAAAACAGACAGAGTAGATAGCACTCGAGTAATCCGCCGCGGCTAAAAGCAAAACACAATCGCCACAAATCACCATTCAAAAGCTTTGAAAAACTAAGCAGAGTCCCAAATGCACACTAATCGTTACCTAGCCGCGCTAGGCGGCATTGATACGGAGGTATATTCTAATATTAAAATCTCGTTTTATTTTGTTATTTCTCCAATAGGGACTATAAAAAAATGCAATGTGTCAAATCATTATCATCAAATCAGCCGAAAGACGTCCACTGCTGAACATAGGCCTCCCCCAAAGATTGCTACAATGCCGCCACCCGCATTCAGCGGACTCCTGCGACCTTCACCAGGTCATCAGTCTACCTTGTGGGGGGCCTACCCACGCTACGCCTTCCGGTACGTGTCAAATATGGTACTGAAAACGTGGGGATAAGTTTTCAAGTCATTATCACACACATTTTCATATAATGAGATCCTGTTTGCAGCATAAAATTGCATCAATAAATAAAATAAGAATTATATCAAAACAATAATCATTAAAATCAGTTAGAATATGTCTTACAAAGCATGTGCATTAGTACCTACCGTATGGTTAGACGTAGATCGGCGCGGCCGTTCGAGGGATTTACAAAATTTATTCGCCCGCGTTGACTACATCCCCTGATCCTGCATTGTAACGGCTTGTAATGGAAGTGACTCTCTTCTTTATTAAAATTTAATAAGTATAATATATGTAATAGTAAATACTATACGAATGTTGTCATCTAAAAGCTCTTAGAGAAGGAGATTTAACGACGTTAAACGAATGAAGTAAATGCAATCCAATGTTTGGAATGTTTGGAATCTATAAAGTGACAATCCTAGATTTTAATAAACAAATAACAAAAATATTGAAAACAAGTTAACATTTTATGAATAAAAGATTAAAAACACAGTACTCGAATTCCCGTGAAATCAAAAACCTATATTGTATTTATTGCACTTCCATGAACTCTTTTTCGCGGGGCCAGTCCCAAAGTGCCCATTTTCTGTCGTGTATACACCCGTTTCGATTACATTGACGTCATGGTCTCGCTACAAAAAGATAAGTATTGGCTCCTAATGTGGGGTTCGGCGTAGGAGAGGACGTAAGTTATTCACGAGTAATAAAATGTACACTTTCGATTTTAAGGTACCTACGGATAGACGTTAAGAGGTGATTACGTTTGTAGAATGGTTTGAATATAAAAGGTTTATTTCGGCCATATTACTACTGAGACCTTTTTAAGAGTAGTGGTCAGTGAAGAGCTGCTTCTTTTCAAACCGTAATAAGCTCGATAGTAGTTACCATATTATTATATTATATGCAAATATAAATTCAACCCAAAAAATATATCAAATAAGTACTTAGACTAGTTTTTATGAAGTAGACGACTATTATTTCGCAGAAACTTTTTACTAAAAATCGATTCAATAAGATACCTACTGAAGTTAAATCTGTATTTAGTAAATAACTACATATCCATTATCAATAATATTCAAATTAATAAACGTCTTCTGAGCATTTTGGTGGCATTCTATTTTTTGTATTGATTTACCCAAATTGCTATTTTTAAGTTGCTTGTTTGAAATCAAGCGAATCACTTCCAGGGAAAAGTCACTTGACCATACAATAGTCACGTGATTTTGCTTGGATCTGTAACTTTAATACGTTTATTACTATTTACTTATCGCATGCAATTGCCGAATGGCATCAGTCTTGGTTACCCAGTACTAAGAGGACTAATAATACTGTTAATTTAAAATATTTATCTTCTGATAATAAACACTTGCAGGTCAGCTCAATCGAAATCAGATCTGTTGAACGGAAATTACATTACAAATATAACTAGCAGAATCTGTCGACAAGTTTCATCTTTCTAAATTTTGGAGTGGGTTATGCTGATAGGTAGTGCTCAATTAGAATTTTCTTTTTTCATAAACAATTTTGCCCCTAGCTTATGCAAATACATATTACCTACTAACAGATAGAGTATTTACATATTATGCAGAATCACTATGTAGCAAATGACTATAGCTGTAAGATATAATACAAGAATAATTAAGAAGTTTAATCCATGCCATATTCTGCTAAAATTAACAAATTCAAAGTCGGCGTAGGTAATCCCACAATTTGGCGTAAACAAGACACGGTGGCACATTCGCCTGAATTTGCATAAGAGGCGCGCTCCATTAAATAGTCAGAGGTTTGACGCTCCACGACTTAGCGTGATACGTTACGCACCGAGGAAATTAAAATGACGCATTTTCTGCCAATTAGTAACAAGCTGATTTCTTTAAGAGGAATCTAGACACGCCGTAGCGTGTCCAGCCAAGTTCAAGCACTTAGCAGAACTGGCGAGCAGTACCGTGTTTAATAATTACGAGAACCATTTGGAGCCATTTTAACCCCCTCATATCTCAAGAGCTATTTCACATAAACAAAGGTCTGAAATTTCATTTGAGACTTGTGGGTCATGGATTAACTTAGTGATTGAAATATTTTTAGTCTGATGATGAGATGATGACATTTATACAATATTTAGCATGCTAGTATAATTATATAATTAATATACCCGCGGCCCTACCGCGAATATCGTTGGTGTGATAGAGAAAAATCCCCGAAATTTCCGAATATCGATTTTCGCGGTAGTAGTCCTGTAGCAGAGTGAAGCAGAATAAGTCACTATTTTGTCACCTACACCAGCTGTTGACGACATAATTATGTGCATACTTATTCTATGCATGGATTATGGATTAATTCATTGACATTGAACAATTTACAAACGGATCTGTTAAATGTTTACCAAAACCCCTTATTGTTAGGTAAAAGGAAGCCTCGCAAGACTCAAAAGTCAATCGGATATCTCAAACACGCTCAAACCGACGCCGAGAAACGATTTACAGAACTAATAAAATACGGGCGAAGCGTACCTAAATCACTACAATCGATTCTGGGATAGTAATCACGATAGAAGTTGCAGTTTCAAGTTGGATGAGTTGTGCAGAGAACCATTAGAAGTGACGTTGGCAGAAGTGTATGAGTTTTAAGGGTGTATATTGATGGTTCTGTAAGAAGTAATCTAATTCTTACTGGTTTGCATCTGTACATAAATTATAACTTTGGAAACATTTAGTTACCAACATGTTATTTGAAACCTATTTTAAAGCCTGTCGAAGAAAAAAGAAAACAAATGTTTATAAACATTGTTCATGAAACGTGTAATGAACCATAATATATATTTAAGGAGTTTGATTGTCATACAAAAAACAAAATATTTTTTTGTTTTCATGTAAAATTGAAATAAACCAAATTTTACCAATAATATTTAATACTAGGCACTATCATTGAATACGTATTCAAAATATGAATCGACAGCATATTGCATAACTTGTTTTCATGGCATATTTTTGAATATTACTTAAGAATAAAGATTAATTGTTACCTAAAAGTAAAAAAAAATAATTGCTGCACAGTGCACTGTTGAAAACAAAAATATATCGAAGTTATTATTTACATAATAAAATTAGAGTCTAACTATACTATATGACCAAAAATGGCAATTTCGTACTCGTAGTTAATAATAATGACCCAATACTTTTAGATAAAGGCTGCTATTATCGTCAAATAAATAATCGAGTACGCCTCCAAAATGTCAGGATCAGGAGTACCCGTGTAAAATGTAAAAGTAACCACGAGTAGGCGAAAACAAATATTGCCTACGCATACTTTTGTTAACACAGAGTTTTGTCGAAGTCACGTGGGAGAAAAGTAATTTCAGCAAAGGGTTTTTGTTACTGCTTATTGTATACCTAATTATACCTTTAGTAGGACTAGGCTTGAAGTGAAATAGTATACAAGTAGACATATCTACACACGTGGGCGGGGCCTTTGGGGCATACAGGTTCTCAAGTGGCGGCCACGTACAGCGTAGATAGGCCCCCCACAAGGTGGATTGATTGTCAGGTGAAGGTCGCAGGAGTCCACTAGATGCGGGTGGCACTGGGCCGGTTATTGTGGCAATATTTGGGGGAGGCCTATGTTCAGCAGTGGACATCTTTCGGCTGATATGATGATGATGAGACCTATCTCGCCTCACAAAGTTATAATTTCCTAAACCTAAAACACGAAAGCGTCAAATTTCAAATAGTTTTATGGCCTACTCGGACCATTCCAAACTCCCTGGAGCTTCCAACAAATTACTGCACTCGAGGCTTCGGCAAAAACGGACAACACAATTTCGTGGAGATTAATTTTGATTGCTAAACTTGGGACCTGGCTGAGCGTGATACGTGCCGTCAGTAGATATGTGACGAAGTTTATTCTGATACTGGAGTAAAACCTGTTCTAATGTAAAATATAACAGTATAACTTTACTAGCAGGTCGATTTAAGGATGAAGAAATGAATGATGAAAAAGAAAGAAATGAAATGAACAGATGGCGTAAAAACTCACTGACATACTCGTATTATATCTATGTACAATATGTACCTACATATAGTTCGGGAAATATTATTTGATCGACTGGTATCTCACTTATGATCTTTTGTTTTGCGAGAAAATATTTACTAGACAATCAGCAGTTGAGCTCTTTTCTATTGTCAATGACGCAAAACAAAAGTTCGTAAGTAAGATAACAGTGGGTCAAATAATATTTCCCGAACTTTACCCATCTATGACCATAATATGATCATATTTTATGCTATAGGTATACCTATTATCTGAGTAGGAACGCGGCATTGCCCTCTGTTCTCCGCTAAGTCAAGCAAAAAAGTGGTATGGCCTTATCTAGAAAAGGTTCTCGAAGCAATTCAGGTATATTTCGAAACCTCATATAACTTGGTTGTGGATGAAACCCTCCCTTTAGAAAACCGAGTCAAAATGAAAGATAGTAAGATATTTATTATTTATTACAATCTGATGTATAACGTCAGTTAGACAAGGTCCCCGAGTGGTCTAGAGTTCCAATTTATAGACTGCATTTTTGACGCCTATAATAATTACTTAATTTTAAAAGTTATCCATACTGCCCATAGTTATCCATAGTCATCCATAGTTGCGAACGGCCAGCACCCGCTCTTACAGAGCTCAAGCCCGCAGTACACGTCGGGCTTTGGTCGCGCGTACTCCATGATGAGGATCCACTAAATGGATCGAAACATGTCTCGAACAATTATCGACTTAAATTACGTGAGTTACCCGTTTGATAAATATTTAAATATGTTATCCATACTTACAGCCTGTTTGACTATTATAGGATAATCGTATCCGTCAGATTTTTCAATTTTCTTACCAGTACACTTATGATGATACCGTCTTTAATCGTTTATCATTATTGCTGTCAGGTTTTAACAAGTTTGCAAGTGCGAAAGTGACGAGTAGGAAGCTAAGCGTTAAACGCGTGACCATAATTAAGCCACCTGTAGGCTTATGATGGTACCGCGTCTGATCGTTTAGCTTGATAAATAGACAAAAATGGGCCATCATAAGCCATCTGGCACATAAAATAAAAGAACAACTAACATTATTTTCATCACACCTGGCCTACTACCGCGAAAATCGAAATTCGTAAATTTCGAGGATTTTTCCCTATCACTTTAACAAAGGTGTCTTTAGAATGACAGAGACAAATCCTCGAAATTTACGAATTTCGATTTTCGTGGTAGGGCCGCTGTTCGGTAAGTGCGCCAATGCGATGAGTTTTATTAAGCCCTAGGGCAATCAAGTATTTTCAAACAACATTATGTCGCACTAGCGCGGCGCAGATGGAAAGCTGCGCGCGCCGCGCCGGGATTTCTGTTATAAAAATGTTCAAAAGTCATCCCTGATTTTGAGAAATTAATTAGACCATTTTAGAGTAGTTTTGTGAAAATGTATTGTTTTATTTACTTTTTTTTGCCCCACAAGTGTGATAAAAAACATTGTGTTTGCCACGGCCAGTACAAGAATTATGAATTTCACACACACAATTTCTTATTTACCGCCCTTAATACACAATGTACTATTACCCTGACAGATGTATTTCATTCGGGAAAGGCGAAACAGGTTAATGTTTTAATATCTCAAGCTAAAAAGTAAATAAAGTGAAGTGAAATTTAATTTTGAATTGTTGTTGGGTGTCGGTAATGGAACGCCGCGTATAAAAGCGGTACATTCAACAAGAGATAATTGGGCCAGTCTGATATTTCAGTATAATTAATAACATTAATAAATCAACCCGAAATCCCAGCTTTAATGGGAAAATAAAAACGACAATTTAGATTCTGTTCAAGATGGAAGGTATTTCAGCGTTTTGGAATTCTCTGGAAATGTTTATTTGACGCTTATCCGTGATTTAAGTACGTAATTTAATAATGAAAATTATATTAGATGAAGTAATCTACACGTAGGTACTTAAAAGTCCAATGTTTCACCTGTCCAACGGCTGATTCTGAAGCAGGACTCTTAAATACCTACGTAGAGATATCCGTGAGATAAAATTAATGGTATACCTTCTGGTCGCATAATCTTTTTCAGGCTATTCTATTTTGGCATACTTTTCTTCGCATAATTTGTATTAGCATAAATGTACTTTCGCATAGTAATTATTTCGGCATACTACTTTGTTCGCATATTAAAGTTTTGTAATAATTTAATTTGGACTAATTTATATTTGCCTAATGTATACTACGCATATTACTGTTTGGACTAATGGTTAACCCTTAAACAGGCCTGGCGATTTTTTCACTTTCGTATCCTGATTTCGGTAGATAATGGCGTCAATAAAAAACTAATTTCTTGTTTTTTTTTTAGAAACATTATTTCCTAAAAAAAAAACCCGGTGGTGAATATACGCCCTGTGCTCGTTACCAGGAGGCCCACGTGTTCCGTATGTGGCCACTGTCCTGCTGGCGATACATTGAAGTTTTAAGGGGTAGTTGTTATGTTTACATATAATTATGGACAAAATAATACCACAATAAAAGTAAGAAAAAAAGATATTTATTTTTATATTCAAACGCCATTTAGCAAAATCCGCTTCAAAACTAACTTATAATTATATACTTACAGTAAGTCTTGAGATGTTTAGTGGGTGGACCTACATGGTGTACAGTAATGAACTTACCCTTAAATTTCACATAAATGCCCAGCCGGGCAGTGGTCACATACAAACCACTTGTACCGAACCAAAACGGGCAGAGGTCATATAGGGCCCACAAACTTTAAGAGCAAAAATTTTAAATAAAAAACTATTACTGTGACCATTTATGACATACTACACTTACATTACCTTATATACTACCAAAATAAATCAACACATAGCACTTACCGTAATTTTTTTCGACACAATAATAGTATTTATCTGGAGCAACACAAAAAATCAGCCACTTTTTCGATTTTTGAATTTGACAACTAAAACATCAAAGAAATTTGTTCTGACACATCGATTTTGGGTGCGTTCAGAAATCTGTCAGTTTATAGACTATACGTCAATGACATTTAGTGGCCGCTACACGCGTTTTGCTCGTCAGAAAAAAATCATTTGCTAAGTGGTCGCTATGAGATCACAACCTGGTTAAGGGTTAATAGTCATATATATTTCGGAAACCATGATTTTAGTTCCCTACTTTAAGAAAACACTTTTTCGCCGTTGTTTAATAAGAATTTTAAATCAATTAACATGCATTTTACATATTCAGTGTTTTACATATTTTAGAATGTTCTTTTATTTTGTTGCGGGTCTCTTGAATCTAAAATATTAAAATGCGTCAATATCTAATTTCAAAGTATAGATAAATTAGATTAGGTTAGGTTAGTGTGTTGCCCAGGCGCGAAGCGCCTAAACTACGCAGAACAGGGAGTCTGCATCGCAGACCCCCGTCGACCTCACTATTGTTCCCATATATTATACAGATTATAAACACTTGATTTGCCATGTTGAAACAATCGATTTTCCTTAATCGCTTATATTTTTTTATTACTCACCGTCACTTTTATTCATAAAACTAAATGTGAACCTACCGTCATTCTCCGTATACTGTAAAACGCCTGTAGTTTTTGTAATAGCATGTCAATCATCATGTCGTTGGTAGTCTAATTTTAGGATTAACTATTTGTATGCATCGTGAAATGATGCGTAACAATTAATATGCAATTTTGTATTTATGCTGTGTGATGTTAGTTATTATGACGGGTATGCCTTTAGTGTGTATGCTTTTAAATATTATGCGTAAAAAAATATGCATAAATACTATTAGCCTTGTCAATATTTCGGCTAAAAGACATTATGCGTAACTATATTATTACATTTGTTATTATGCATCCCAATAGTGAACCAAAATTAATAATATCCATATAAAGTATACTAAATAAAGGACAATTAAGATTTATCTGTCAGATATATTTTAATTGGGAAACTGGCTTTTAGACTTAAGTACCTACTTAGGTTTAGCTCGCTCGTGCTTTAAATCATAAAACTTCGTTTAATTTGAAATAATGCTCACATCTATCGAATATATTGAAGGCCGTGGGAAGTATTTGTAATTTATCAATATTTGAAATTACGACATTCCTTTGATTCCATTTCTTTGATTTTAATTTATAGCGTGCCAAAGTCTTACACAAGCAATAAATAAAACCCAGTATAGGATTCACTAGTTACATCGTTAGTTATGAGTTTTTTAGTATGTGTTTGGCCATGCTTGTCCGACTATCCGTTTGTCTATCTGTCCGTAGCCTAGCTCATTGGCCGTTAGATTGCTTGTGTCATATAGTGTGAAGTTTCGTTGTTCAAAAAACGAGTAAAATTACACTAATATTTTTTTTGTAATAAAATCAGAAATACCCCAAATTTTAACTTCAAACCCTTCCATACATTTAGTAGGTAACCGTTTATTCAAAGATAACAAACTTTTCATTTAAGAATAAATGTTGGATTAATTATTTCATAAACGGCAGTATTATTATTTTATTACAATGTATTCGTACAAATAACGAATCTCGAACAATTTTATCTCTTACGACAACCGACATTCTTTATGGCTGTAAATTGTCATACTAAATGTATGGGAGCGTTTTAATTTAGTATTTTTAATCATACTTCGTCTATTTAGAAAAAGTAATTAATGTAATTTTACTCGCTGGGTAACTTTCTTTCGGTATCAGTTAAATGTTTACTGATATCTCTCATATTTACGGAATTATGGCCTGTAAACACTTATCCGCCGTGTGGTGACGGCAGTAAGAATACATTTATCACCACCCCAACTCCTCCTGCGGGTGTCGTATGAGTCGACTAAGAGATTTCAAGTGTCACTGACCACTATTTGATAAAAGATTTATGACGGGCAGCAGCGTCATCGTAGTGGACACATTACTGCGATCGCCAATCCGCTTGCCCAGCGTGGCGATTATGGGCATTTTACCTCCTAATGCGTTTATACGCTTAATATGAGAGGCCTACGTCCAGCAGTGGCCTATCATAGGCTGATGATGAAACACTTATCGATTACACCCTGTATATATGCGTAGATTGCGTAGGTATGGGGCATATTTCTCAAAACCTTGTATAGTCGAGGAATTTAATTTCCTACCCATTTCGTTCCTTGTCACAGTGACAATCAATATGAAAGCTGCTAGGACTGTCATATTATAGCTACTATGACAAGGTACGAAATGGGTAGGAAATTAAATTCCTCGACCGTAACTTGTATGACAAGCGGAATTCTTTATCTAATTAATGGTGTTAAAAAGAGACTTCCACTTGTGTTACAAGTTGCAAGCCTTTGAGGAACAGGCCCATGGACGCACTAGGATGTAAATGCGCATAATCGCCACGCTAGGTAAGACTCGCGCAACAATCATGGGAAGAGTTGAACTTGGCCTATTCTTACTCTTGACAACAAACACCGACATTTAACATTAAATGAAAAAAAATGAAATATTTTAGTATTTTTACCAAATCAAATCAAATTTGAGCTTAAAGTCAAGAAAACGACATAAGTGCGTAAGCAAACAACAATTAACGAAACATTCGAATCCACTCTCAACTCGCTGTTGAATAAATAAGCCCGCTGAAGAACTAAGGATAACAAAACTCAAGAGCAAAGTACCCGAAACAAACTAAGTTACCGACTTAAATTGACGTCTTCAGAGAAACTCGGAATATTAACATTTGGAAATGTTACATAGCTAAGATGACAATCGTATATTTGATTGAAATGAATACCAGGCACCTGACCCATTTTTTTCTGTTGTCTCCTTTACTTTTTTCTAACATGGGTAATTTTTATAAGATTTCTACTCAAAATCGTGAGCTCTTTTGATGCTAAGAGGAGAACGATATTTAAAAATATATTCGCGTCGATTGCAAAAAAAAAGTACACGGTTGAGAACTTTAATGAAAAAAAAAGTCATATTTCTGGTTAGGTACAAAGCTATCTACATAATTTGTATGACTAAATTTAGTTTCGTATTATAATGGAAGCGATCGAATATGTTTTGAATAATTAAGCCCTTAACCTACGTAGATTTGTTTTATTAAATTAATAAAATTGTTTTTATTTTTCTTAATGGTGTCAATTGTGGTAGGCTATCTCAGTGACTGCACTTGAGGCCTGACTGGAGTAATAGAGATATTTCCCTGAAACTTGGGAATTAACATGTCCTCGAGTCCACAGACATCTTCTCCGTGCACAAGACGCAAAATTTATAATTTAATCTGAACTATGAATTTACTAAAGACAAGTTTACTGAGCAATTTATGTGACTATTACCAGGACTACGAAGGCTGTTAAGCGATCTCTCGACTAAATGAATGTTGACTGACGGTATCCTGCGAATCCTGCAAATGCAGCTGTGTGCACAATTAGTGCGGTGCGGTCCGGTAGAATGGACTGCAGAATTTATTTGAGTTGCGTTTCAAACTTAATTACTCTACGTACCGTCGTCGACGAAGGCTAGATTGAATTTGCCTTGAAACTGAAGGCTTAATGATTTTTTCGGCACCCCAATTCGCCAAGCTACCAGTGTAATTTTCCATTTTTATTGTTTTTTTTTATCATCATTGGAATTTTTAAATTTTGTAACGAAAATATTTTAGTATGGTATGAAAGATATTTTCTTCAGTTACCGCGAGGATTACACATGAAATAAAACTATGAAAACGGATAAATTCGCGTATATTAACTAACTTTAACTTCATTCCGACGTTTCGAACACTTTACAGGGTTCGTGGCCTGCGGATGTCATTCGTTTTCATAGTTTTATTTAAATTTATTTATTTAACGAATTCCATATTTTTAATAATAACAGGACAAAGTCTCTAAGAGTACCAGACATTTTGAAAACAGAGTGTTTTAGGACTAATTCAAGTACCATCCGTCTTTGTTGCCTGTCAGCTAAAAGTGGACAATAGGCACATATTTTCGCTTTAGTCTGTAGGTCGGGTGGTCCAATCAATAACATTTAAAGTATGATAATTCATTAAAACAAGTTATATTTAGGTACCTTATTGAATGTACCTAAATATACCTATAACAGATTACAGGTCTTCCAAATACGGCACTAAATAATAGTACATTTCCTAACTAGTGCCGGAAAACT
>JALPQI010007275.1:0-48444 GCA_025490895.1 Thaumatotibia leucotreta | reverse complement strand
CCTTCAGCAGCCGTGTAATACTGATCACCCGGTAGAGTTGAAAAATCAGCTTTAACATAGGTTTCGTCATCGAGTACTAAGTGAAAATTTTGTGTACCCAAAAAGTCATATAGTTTACGTGACCTTTTTTTTATTATTGTTCGTTGTTTCGCCGAAGTTTTTGGTACCTTAGACTACTTTCTGGTCTTCATCTCTGCACGTTGTTTTGCTCGTCTAACCATAGATTGACTAGTACAATTTTTTTTTGCGATGTCTCGTTCAGACATACTACGATTCTTACGAATTGTACGTATGATCTTCCTTTCGAGGTTAGGGTCATGAGGACCTTTGTGTTCGTGTATTCTTGCCTTGCGAGTAATTGACAAGGTCCCCTTGTAGCGGTTAATTACTTCATCAACAGTTCTACGAGGGATTTTTAATTCCTTTGCGATGAAATGATTAGGACGCATAGTATTTGATAGCCATTTGTCAACGATTAATTGGCGGCGTTGGATTAATTTCATATTTGCTTTTCTCTGATAACTTAAATGCAAAAATAACTTTTAACATAATATTTTTAATGAACTGTCAATATCTATTGTGCCAGTTGCAGAAAAGAGTTCAAAGAAAAAAAACGAGAAAAAAAGGTTTTGAATTTGGCAAATTCGTTTCGAATCGGTCCTTAATAATCGCATCGGAAGTTCCGGAGCATGTAAAAGGTGCACATGGACTGCTTTTTATGTGCAGTATACTCTTTGCGAGGAGTAGCACTTACGCGGCTGAAATGGTTAACTTCTGATGGGTTATTGGATCCTAACAAGCCCATGGACAGAAATTGAATCAGGTGCATGGTTATGGTGTAACCTGGTTGAGTAACTTACGTTTTTGTTTGAGTCGAGGGATTGACTCTTCAGTTTAAATCATTTTGACTTTTAATTGGTAAAACAGAACTTAGTTTTCAAGAAATGTAACTGAGTGATATTTGATGACGTGATGATAGATGTGAATTTTTGGTATACCGTTACGTTCTGGGGGTAAAAATGTGCCGGGGTGTTAATTGCCTAAAGACTGGCATGATTTTTGACATTGTCTTGTCAAAATCTCAAACGTGATGACGAATGTTGTAAATCGTATGTTGGGCAAAGTAATAAGTTGGCTTCAGAGTATGCCCACAGTCAGTTTGGTGACTGTGGATGGTTTTCGTACAATCATGCGATGATTGTAGACAGTGTTCCTGCGTACCTAGCTGAGGTCGTGGATGAAGTGTGCCTACAGTATTATGGTGACTGTAGATGGTATTCCTGCGTACCTCGCTGAGGTCGTAGATGAAGTGTTCCTACAGTATTAATGGTGACTGTAGATGGTATTCCTGCGTACCTTGCTAAGGTCGTGGATGATGAGTTTGCCAACAATGTTGTTGAGAGTTATAGTGTTCTTGCAAACTTTACTTACTCAGGTCAGTCAGTGACTGCGCTGACGGTTATAGATGTGTCCGTGTACTTTACTCGGATAGCGGGTGTTTTGTGACATGTTGATGACTGTAGATTGTTTTTCTGTGTACATTGCTGAGGTCATGGGCGATGAGTTTGCTTACAGTATTTCTGATAACTGTTGGTGGTATACCGTGCCTTGCTAAAGTGGTGGAGGTGTATAGAGTCATGTGGACGATTGTACGATGTTCCTACGATCCTCTAACAGGTTATAGAAGAGGAGTGTGAAATGATTGTGTGTAAAATTGTTTCAAATTTGATTTCGTAAAATGTAATAGTAGTCCTTTCTATCCCATTATGTATTGAGGTCAGAATGGGTCGACCGTACCAGAGGCTTGATCGTAGCCGTAGCCCGTTGTGTCTGCCTGTGAGTAGTCCGTGGGTACGCGGTGCGCGACAGGCTCTGGCGGAGGTCGCGTTTTAGAGACCGTAGTGTCATAGGATTGAATCGGCGATCCCTTAGGGATGCGCGTAATGTTTGTGATTATGTGATAGTCAATATGCCATGAATGAGATTATATTCTTCCGCAAGTTTTCTGTAATGTTTTACGTAAAATGTGGCTAGGAAAGCCAGATGGTACTTGTTTGTTTTTGATTTTAAATTGGTGGTAATTAATTGACCACAAGTGAGCATAAAATCAGTTGCAAAGATTAAAATGATTTTTCTTGAATTGAGATGATTTTACGTAGACAGATTAAGAAGTAATTTGGTCAGGAGTGACCGAGTGGTAACAAAGACTACTGGTGTACGTGTTTGTTTCAGATACAAGCGAGGACGCTTGTCTTGTCAGTATGGCCGTGTCGGAGACATGCTTCAGTTGGCGCAGACGTGTACGACATGTCGAGTCGTCGAACGTCTGAATAGTCTTATTTACAATAAGAATAGTCTTATTTGCAATGTTTACATTTAATTTGTTAAGAGTGATAAAATCTAGAAAACGATAAGCAATGTTTTGCTTGAGATGTTCTTTGCTTGGTCCATGCAGGTAGACATAAAACGTCATGTTGGGATCTACCCGCCTATGAAACAGTAGTTTGTGAGCGCACGGTATAAAAGGTCACTAGCGCAGTGTTCAGGGATTCATTCTTGATTTAGAGTTGGAATAAAGCATTCCAGGGTTGAGTAAATGATGCATGGACGCAAGCTTATAACTCTCCAGTCGTTTTCTATCAGTATATTTTATAGTGTTGTAAATAGTCTTGTTTTAAGTGTGTACTTGTTGTGATTATTTAAAGTTTGGAAAATGTAAGACCGTCTGAGTTTCTTGCTGGTTCTTCTCACGACAGAGGTTTATCATTTGTGAACCAGTATAATAAAAGATTGTAATTTACCTTGTGTTTAATTATGTGCGTCCATGCATAGTATACACCTTTGTAAGTAGGTACGATGAGTAGGAATAAAATATTCGCCTCCCCTGTTCTCGGCTGTCCTTCTGACATACATATATCGCAGCTTTAAAAATAAACCGTCATAACTCAAAAAACGTGAATTTTGGGAAATCGAGTTTAAAGTTTGAGAAATTGGTCAATCTATTGTATTTGTTACTACATTGTGTTAATGCAGCGGTCGGCAACCGGCGGCCCGCGGGCCGCAATGCGGCCCGCGAAGGGGTCAGTTGCGGCCCGCGGACCTCCTTGACTATTTTGTATATCGTGTATGTTAAAATCACGAACCTCATCAATGTATGACCATACACATTAACAGAAAACCTAGTTATAAAACGGAGGCGACAATTATTATTATTAAAATATAGGTATGTATTTCGAGTCAGTGGCATGGCAACAGACAGAAACAGCAAAATAAAAGTAGTAAAGGGACAAGTTGTAAAGTACTGAATTTAATAATAGTATAGGTACAATTCAAATAATAAATAATTGAAAATCGCAATGCAATTTATCTTTGCAGTTGGGCCCTCTTATATTTAAAAAAAGAAACATGCATTTTTCGACGTATTGCCGTGAAAGTAAATTCGTCTAAGTACGTTATCTTTGAACGTTATTTTTGTACCGGGTTTCAGAGGCGAAATAAGAACTTCTTGAAATACCAACAATGTCCGATGTAGTCATGACACGCTTGGCCTTGCAGGCTGCTGCGCCTCTGTCGGACGCTCCGGGCCTTCAGCCCTACACGCAGCTCGTCTTGCGGCCTTCTCAAGGGGTCGGTTCTCTGGCCCTCCAGTTCGCTTGTTAAGACAGTTAGGTAGGGCAGTTATACCGCGCGGGCTCGATCGTGACGTTCCGGGCCTTCAACCCTACGCGCAGCTCGGCTTGCAGCCTTCGCAAGGATTCGAAGCAAACCGACAGGTTCTCCGGCCCTTTTCGCTTTTTAAGAGAGTTAGGTAGGGCAGTTGTATCGCGAGGGCTCGTTCGTGACACTTCGGGCCTTCGGCCCTACGCGCAGCTCGGCCTTTGGCCCTCTGGCTAGGTTTATTTAGCTACTGGGGTAGTTGAACGCTTGGTAGCTAAATGTTCTCGGAGCTCGGCCTTCGGCCTCCCTTTTAATAACTTAGGTGGCACACTTGGGTTGAAGCTCCGGGCCTTCGGCCTCCCACCATGAAGCTTGCCCTTTGGCCTCGCTTAGATTTACATCAGTTCGGGCAATGTTCCGCCCCTTTTGCAGCGAGGCCTTCAACCGCGCCCAAAATTACTAGAGTTCGGGACCGCGAGGTGAAGTTCCGAACCTTTGGCCCTCCGCAAGGCACTTCGCCCTTTGGTCTCGCTTAATTTACTCGGGATTTTCACTTTTTGTTCCGAATCTTGAATTTTTTTCCTAATTTTTTCAGGGTAGCACTCCTGGCCCACATAATGCCCGTATGCTAAATTTACCTAATCTTCCTACCTGTCTAAATCTACCTAAGTAGGGCAGTCATACCGCGTGGGCTCGATCGTTACGCTCCGGGCCTTCGGCCCTACGCGGAGCTCGGCTTTCGGCCTTGGATTATTTCCATAATTTTTTCAGGCTATCACTTCTGGCCCACATAGTGCTTGTATGCCAAATTTGAGCGCTATAATTATTTTAAAAGTTTCATATAAATGCCTTTTTGTCCAATAAATAAAAAAAAATTTTTGGAGTTGGAGAGCCCAAAAGTCACGCATTCGGATTTTTTCCAGTTTCCAGCCCGATCGGATAACATAAAAAAAAATCGTCGATAAGATGTTATTTGCATAATAATATCGTCGGTTGACAACCAAAATTCACTAAGTAACAAATACCTACTTGAAATACAGATCGTATCTAAGTTCTGATTCACATAAGAGGTTGCTAAGAGTAGTGACAGTTTTTATACTGAGTTTTGCTTGTCAGCCAACGATATATTGCTATATTCGACTCTTCCTTATTGACCACCGATAATATGTGTATTTTTTTCGAACAAAACCTACATATTAACAAAGTGCGGCCCGCGTCAATTTCGTTAACTACTATGTGGCCCTTGGATGCTAAAAGGTTGCCGACCCCTGTGTTAATGTGTTAAAGTATTATATTAATTGCGTTGTTCATATTGTCTACTTGGATATTACGTTCAAACTGAAACGAAATCAGTGTGATAAATATAAAAAAATTGAGCTTAGAAAAAACCCTTGCCGAAATATGCCGTTTTATGATAAAATATTTTTTAAAATATGATTAATATAATGGCATAAATCAAAAAAATCGACGTTTGTTACTGTTAAAACGATATAATCTGAAATGAACCATTTAGTTCCAATAAATATTTTGTCATAAAACGCGTTAACTTCGAATTTATAATAATAATTTCGAATTTACCTGTTTTTTAATACAAACTCTAAAATTAATTTTACTAATTTTTTATACAGTAAGGCGATATATCGAAATGTCTCTCATCATGAGCATCCTGCCTATTCATGTATCGGATCATAATTGAAGTTAGCCTCTTTAGCACAACTTGAATCGCGTGATTTGAACGTAGCAACTCATGCCATCTCTCTCATTAACGCTATTTTGACGGGTCTGAGAAAGAGACCGGGTAAAGCTATGGAAAATATTGCGTTTTAGTACATTAACTAAATTTTTGACAATTTTGAGTTATGACGGTTTATTATTAAAGCTGCGATATATATATATTAGTATATTATAAAAAGTATTTGTGTAAGTGTATACATATTTTCTTCTTTTTTTTCGAATATAAAAGCCTGCGCCACACAAACCTTTCTTTTTGCCCAATGGTTGACTGGTAGAGAATGCCTTAAGGCATTAAGTCCGCCATTCGTACTTTTTTATTGTGCAATAAAGTTTAAATAAATAAATAAATTAAACGGTATAATTATGCTCAGAAAGATTTTTAATTTTTGTTAGAACTTCTTCATTTTTCAAATTTAAGGACCACTTTCTAGAGTTGGTGGTAAAGGTAGAGTTGCATATTGTTATTAATTTTCATACAAAGCACAACCCCAGTGTCTTCATATAAATTTTAATCTACAACTGTATCAGTCACAGTACGAGTATGTTGGTTAAAATTAACTTTTCCATGCTATTGAACTCTACTAATCACTCATTTTGTATGAGGGGATACATTATTTTATAGATTTTTCGATGTAGGTACTATGTTACTGAAAGTTCATCATAATAGTTGTTAGACCCGGTCGTTCCCTTCCATTCTGTATAATTCTGCCGCCACGGCCGAAGTTCAAAAAAGTTCGGCCGTGGCGGCAGAATTAATTAGAAGTTTAAAAAATCTTCTACTCTGCCGCTTGTAAAATCTGCCATATTATTTTATTGACACAAAAAAAAATTTTTTTTGCTGCCAGATCTGCCGCCCCTAAAATCTGCCGCTCTAGGCCATGGCCTACTTGGCCTACTGGTAAATCCGGCACTGACAACACACAATCAATTTAGATATCAAAGGGTTAAAAATCAAATATCAAAAACCTTAATTATTCAAATCTAACCTCTATAACTTTATAATGTTGAATACTATTGCAGTGTTCTACTTGATTACGGATGAAAGCAATAGGAACAATACAGAAGTCTTTCTATGTTACAAATTCTGAAAAACAAAGCTATCCTAAAATCCTATTCTAAAGTGTGCAGCAGAGCTCCAAATCAAAATATAGTTTAAGCACGAAAGTAAATACACGATAGTATTCAGGTTACCTTTTCCTGTCCCTGTCTCTATCCCTGCTGCGATCTCGTTTAGAATCCCTTTCCCTGCTACGACTACGCTTCCTCTTCGAAGATTTAGAAGCTCGATCTCTGCTTCTTGACCTAGAGCGCCGCCTCTTGCGGTCTGGTGAAGCTGACCGACTATGAGAACGACGACGTTCGCGATCGCGTTCCCGATCACGCCTAGAAAAAAACACATATTTATTCAGGGCTCTGTGATTGTTTTTGTCAAACGGGCGACCTGCTGATACTAACCCACTTCTAACCATGTTGATTTAGTGTAATTTATTTGCTTCCTTTTCGCATGTTCAAGAAAATTTCCTAAAACAATGCAGTGAATGATGCACGCACGCAATCAATCCAAAATTTTTGACATTTGCCTGTTACAGATAATAAAATAATACATCAGACTACAAGCGGATCAAGATGAAATAAATCTCAATTGATATTCATGTTAGACAGCATACAGAAATCATAGTCGGGGAACGGTTAAAACTGTATCTGAAACAGCTATTAAAAATTAACTTGACACTTGACAAGTCGACATTGACAGCTACATTATGCTTGGCTAGCGCCAAACTATCACATCCCGGCTATTGAGTTATTTGATGGTTATACTTATTGAATTTTTAACCAATAAACTAATACGTTCTAAAAATTAAACCCATTTTCTAGTGTCTGTAACTGAATTTTCTCAGTAAATAACGTTTGAACATGGCAGACGATGGTGAAAATGTAGGTTCATGGATAAATGTGTTTGTGTTGTCCTATAACTATTGCAATGAATTAAAGTGCCTTTTAAAATAATTATGTACACACAAGCATTAGTTTAAAACAATAAAGTAAATAGTATTGTTTCGTATTATTTTTCTTTTCACTGTGTACTTAATAATATATATTCTCTTGTCTGTTTTTTTCAGGTATCTGTAATGACTGTAAAGGAGCCATTAGATCTAATAAGGCTAAGTTTAGATGAAAGAATATATGTAAAAATGCGTAACGAAAGAGAACTTCGTGGCAAACTGCATGTAAGTTAGTTAATAGTTTTAGTTCATTTTAATGAAGTGAACCAATCTTGGCTCACACAGAACAAATACTGCTTTAGTTGTCGTTACATTTTTCCTACATAAATTAGTGACAAGAGTGTTATGAGTTTATAATTTGGTATTTAACCAATAATTATTCAAACCCTGAAATTAATATGTATAATTATTATAACAGAGGCCTTTATTCAGACAAAAATAGTATACTCATAACATTCCTTATGTTAATATTTATTTAATATTACTATTCTGATGGTCTTGAAACACCTCCAATAGTTTTCCAAATTTTTGTTGGGTTATTCCCACCTGTTACCACCAACTTGACACCAGTGGTAACAACTGGGAATTTTTTTCCCACCTGTTACCACCATATATGGGATTCTTTTTCCCAGTAGTTACCACCAATTAGTTTGGTGGTAACAGTTGGGAATTTTAATTCCCAGTTGTTCCCAGTGGTAACAGGTGGGAAAAAAATCCCAGTTGTTACCACTGGTGTCAAGTTGGTGGTAACAGGTGGGAATAACCCTTTTTGTCCATGTTCATTCTGCTCCATGTTGCTGCTGCAACTGCTTTTATTATTAGGTTTAACTAAAAATATGTTTTATTTGCAGGCTTATGATCAACATTTGAACATGGTCCTAGGAGATGCCGAAGAAACAATCACAACAGTAGAGATTGATGAGGAGACATATGAGGAGGTGTACAGAACAACAAAACGGACCATTCCCATGTTATTTGTAAGAGGTGATGGTGTTATTTTAGTCTCACCGCCTATCCGAGTTGGAGTATAAGTAAGAACAAATAAAACATCTATTTAATTTTTTTTTGTTTTATTTACGTCCCAATAACTTCATCACTTTCTCATTTCTGTAAGTTTGGTTTTTCCTATCAAGTAATTCATCCTCATCCATTGGCTCAATAATAGTACCAGCTTTAGTGATAACACTCGGTTTGATCAGTTTCTGATGTGCTTTTTCAGTTACAAATGTGTTTCCTAAAGGAGCTCTAATTGATGCTTCATAATCCTTTACACTCTTGAATGGGAATGGCACATTTGTTACTTTATGAACAGCTAATTTTGGATCTTTAAATTCTTTAATGATTATATCACCTTTGTTTTCATCACGCCTGGGAAATTTTGGAATTGGTTTAGAGATAAATCTGTTCTTCCTCTTTTTAGGGGGTTTTATTCCTTTTCCTCCCCAGCTACCCCAGCCTGGTAGACTTAACTCAATATTTTCTATTTTGTCTTTATTTATTTCATCTTCTTTTTCTTGCCTAAAGCTGTCAACTACATCATCTTCCTCAAAGACATCTTCAATGTTTACCCTTGGAACAACTTGTTCATCATCATCATCTAATAAATCATGGCCACCTTCTCCTTCTGGTACAACAGAGTTCAAATATTTAGGCTTAGCTTGTATAAATCTAGTTGGATCAATATTTGAATCAACATTTTCCTGTCTAGGTACATCATTTTTCACTATTTTGGCTACTTCAGACAGAGGCTGGCTGCCAATATGTTCATCTTCTGGAGCAATGCCTGATGTTTCAATTAACTCTTCATCAATGACCGGTCTTACTTTTTGTTTTTTAAGTTTCAAATAATCAAGGTTATTTCTTTCCTCTTGTTTGCTTTCAATTTGTTTTAATTTTTTAGAAGATTTTTCTAAATTTTTTATATCTTTCCTCAGTTTGTTAATTTTACTTGAAACTTTATTTGCAATATTTTTCTCAAGGTCCTCAAATGCCTCTGATACATCCTTCTTCACTTTTTTAGTCTTTGAGACAGCATTGACGGGTTCTACAGACCAACTAGATGTAGCTACAGCAGGCTTGTTAGATGAAATTTTGTTATTCATGTCATTTTTCCTTTTCACAGCTTTAGATTTTTTTAGTATAGGATTTTTTTCTATTATCGTAGGTTCATGTGCAACTGCATCATTTAGTTCAGTAGTTTTTGTTTTGTTCTTATCAGTATGCAGTGATTTATTTTTATTTGCTTTAGGATGTTTTGTTTCCTTTTTCACAGATTGAATTGTAACTGTCTCTTTAGTTTGGTCTTCACTATCTGCTTGGCCAATCTTACCAATACTTGTTCCCAATAAAAGCATATCCAATGACTTACTATTTATGTCAGTTTTCTGTGTAACATCATCATCTGAGTCACTGTCACTATCATCTCTCTGGCTTGCCTTCCCTTGAACATATTTTTTGTAACCGAAATCAAATTCTGCATCAACATTTGACTTATCAGACCTCTTTAACATCCAGGGATTCATAGGGTCTTGAGATAAAGTGATATCTGGTATGTTTTCGGAGTTCTCATTTTCCTCATCATCTGTGCTGTCACTGGCTTGTGTTTTTTTAGTGAGGCCTCTGCTTACTGCTAATTGCTGAGCAAGTTCTTGTCTAGTCTGCAATGAAAGATAACAATTCATTTAATTATGAATACTATACTTGTAATAGTACTAGTACTTATTTTTATTAGTGCTAGTGTTGTTTGAATAAAGTGATAAAATGTAAAGTCTTACCTCTGGTTCACTATTGGGATGCATAATAACGAATGTAATAATATAGTTACGCATAATGTCTTCTATCCGAAATATTGACAAGGCGAATCATATTTATGCATATTTTTTTACGCATAATATTTAAAAGCATACCTACACATTAAAGGCATACCCGTCATAATAACTAATATTACATAGTATAAATACAAAATTGCATAATAATTATTACGCATCATTTCACGATGCATACAAATAGTTAATCCTAAAATTAGACTACCAACTGGCATGATTGACATGCTATTACAGTTAGCTGCCTTTCGTTTACGATTGACGATTTAGCGTTAGCGATTGGCAACTTGTCTAAGCATCCAGGCGTTCTACTGTATACGGAGAATGACGGTAGATTCACATTTAGTTTTTTGAATAAAAGTGATGGTGAGTAATAAAAAAATGTAAGCGATTAAGGAAAACCAATTGTTTCAACATGACAAATCAAGTGTGTATAATCTACCTATATAATATATGGGAACAATAGTGAGGTCGACGGGGGTCTGGACGCAGACCCCCTATTCTGTGTAGTTTAGGCGCTTCGCGCCTGGACAACACACTAACCTAACCTAACCTAATTTATCTATACTTTGATATTAGATAGTAACGCATTTTAATATTTTAGATTCAAGAGACCCGCAACAGAATAAAAGAACATTCTAAAATATGTAAAATACTCAATATGTAAAATGCATGTTAATTGATTTAAAATTGATGTTAAACAAAGAAAAAGTGTTTTATTCAAATAGGGAACTAAAATTATGGTTTCCGAAATATATATGGCTCGTAACCATTAGTCCAAACAGTAATATGCGTAGTATACATTAGGCAAATATAATTTAGTCCAAGTTAAATTATTACAAAACTTTAATATGCGAACAAAGTAGTATGCCGAAATAATTACTATGCGACAGTACATTTATGCTAATACAAATTATGCGAATAAAAGTATGCCAAAATAGAATAGCCTGAAAAAGATTATGCGACCAGAAGGTATACCCTTACCTCTTTATCATATTTTGCTCGAACCAGTTTGCTTTTGGCCCATTTCCCTGTATTCTTGTGCCTCAAAGTATGTCTCTCCAAAGCTCTAGCTTTCTCTAGAGCCTCTAGCTTTTTGAGAGCTTCTTCTGGGTCCTTCTTTTGTAGCTCTTCAAATTCTTTGAGCTGTAGCTTTAGTCTTTCTTTCTTAAGAATTCTGAAAGGAATCACAATATTAAATTGAATTCAGATATCAGAAAATAAAAATACTTAAACAATGCCTGTCATAAAAGTACTTGAAACACAATATTTAAATTACTCATTAACCTTCTCCATGAGGATGTTAACAAGAGTTACCACCACTGACAATTTACAGTCAATCTCATGTAAATGTCACAAATCAAAAAATCTAACAACAAATATTAGATCCCCATACAGAAAGGGTTAAAATCCTTTCTGTGGATCATTTTAGCTTTGGGCCTACATAAACAAAAAGAACTGGAAGTTAATCCAAGCAAAACCTACTAATCTTACTATGAAATATTTAGTAATCATTATTATTTAAATATTGTACAGGAAAGCCATCAAAATAATAGTTCGACTACACTCAAGTTATTTATATAAAGCTAACAATTCATTTATTTGCTTTGAATAGTTATTGTAGTGCGACACTAACCTGTGATACTTTTTGCTCTTTATTTTACTCTGTCTCTTTGCTTTAGCGGCCTTGTATGATTGTTGTGCTCTCAATTTGGCAGATTGCTGCCTGTGTTCCAGCATTTCCTCATATGTCATCGGATACACTTTCTCTTCTTCATCTTCCTCAACTGGTATATTGGGTGGATCTATTTCATCTAACTCCTTCTCAAGATTTGATTTGAGTTCAAACTTAGATAAAAACTCTTCCGTTGGCTGCATTTTGTTTGAGACATGCTTGAGTGGAAATGATACATACTCCACAGTACGGCTTCTCGCAACGACAGGGTCCCATCTACCTACTTTTTCCTTCGTCTGCTCATATCCTGTCGCTCGCTTGATGCGTTCGGCCTGCGGCTTTTCAAGCGGTTTCGTGAGCACTTGCTTATTATCCTGACTCTTCTTAAGCTTCTTACTAATCTGTACATGGTGGGCAGTGTCTTCCAATACTTTAACAACATTAGTAAGATCTAGTTTTGGAGTCGTTTTTATCAAGTTAAATTCTGAATTGAGGTTAGTTGGTTCACTCCGCGTTGGCTCAGTAATGAATTGAGTTTTATCTAGTTTCGATATAGCATGGACAAGCTTGTCGTGCTCCGAAGCAACGAACTCAGAATCTTCGATATCTTCCATTTTATTCAATTTGAATAATGTACAACACAGCGCACGACACCTTAAGTTACAATTAACAATAACCTACAAAAATGTCTTACTGATACAATTCACAGATGTGTCAACACTGTCAATGTCAAATTGACAACATACATAAAAGTTGTGAGTTGTTTAAGTTATATATAAAAACGTTGATTACTGATAGTGACTCATAGGCCTCATAGCGTTAAAAATTTTATTTTTCAATTGGACGAATCAGTTGAACTCTCCTCTTTATCCAAGCCGCAATCATAAATATATATAAAACGATTAAATATTTATTTTAATCACATTAATATTAATACATTTACATTATATTTTAATTGGTGTAGATATAATTATTTTATTTCATTTCGAAGTAATTCTCATACCTCAGTCGGAGAGTAAAATTAAATAGTAGATTACATGCCAAGGCCGTTTAAGTGGGAAATGTCTCGGATGACTTGTAATGTGCCGTTTGCCGGCCGGAGGGCAGAAAACAATCATTATGTTGTTAACGTTAATCTATATAATGGTACCATACTACTAATAGGTTATTGTTTTTAGGGTCCCGTAGTAAACTAGGAACTCTTATAGTTTCGCCATGTTCGTCTGTCTGTCCGCAACATAGCTCAGTGGCCCGTTATTACTAGAAATTTGCAGATTGGTAGAATAAAAATTTATACAGATTTTTCTCAAACATGTAATAAAATGTCATCGTTACGTGTCTAAAAAGCAGCCGGGAAGTACCTCGTTGCCGGCCTAAGTACAAAAAATATGAAACTAGGTAATCATGATTATGGTACTTTTAGAATACTTAAAATAAAACTATTGCGAATATAATCTGCACGGAGCATGGCGCGACATGCCTTTGGCCGGTTTTTTGTGTCTACAATTACGTAAAAACACACCTACATTTATTGTCCTAAATTTAACAAAAAACCTTTACACACATTAAAAACTACGTAGAGATGGAAATTATTGTGCAAACTCAAATCAATTTATTTATCTAAATATTTTGATATCGGTTGGGCAGCGTTCGGAAAATTACGCGATGTCTTTTCGTCCGACATACCTCAGTGCCTTAGACGAAAGTCTACAATCAATGTGTGTTACCAGTGATGACTTACGGCGCCGAAACGTGGTCCTTCACCATCGGCCTCATCTCTAAACTCAGAGTCGCTCAAAGAGCTATGGAGAGGGCTATGCTCGGAGTCTCTCTGCGTGATCGAATCAGAAATAAGGAGATCCGTAGGCGAACTAAAGTTACTGACATAGCCCTCCGGATTAGCATGCTGAAGTGGCAATGGGCAGGCCACATTGCACGCAGAGCAGATGGTCGATGGGGTCGAAAAGTGCTCGAGTGGAGACCACGGCTAGGCAAACGCAGCGTAGGACGTTCATCCACAAGATGGACAGACGACCTTATGAAGGTCGCCGGGACACGCAGATCGCATCTAACCGATCTTATCTTATTGGTGGGGCCCTTACGGATACACTTCGACCCATTGGGATCTTTTGTGTAATTGCCCCCTCGCATCTAACTGATACATGTGGAGGTCTATGTTCAGCAGTGGACGTCTTATGGCTGAGATGATGATGATGATGATTTTGATTTGTATTTTTATTTTTTTCCAGTGGTCACACAACTTCATATAAATTATAAATAAAATGGTAAAATAAAACACGTGTAGGTATACCAGGTATTTACTAAGTCATATTTATTTAAAAACATGGCGCACTAACTAATTAAACGTCAAATGACGGCAATTAATTAAATGATATGCAATTAAAAATTTAAAATTCATTGAATTTAATACATAGTGTATAAACATCATTATTATGAATATTATGTTTTATATTTAAGGAGTCAGCCGATAATAGCTAGCAACATTTAAGACGAACTTAATACTATAATACTATCAATCTTATCATACAATAACTGTATGTATAATGTTACCCCCTTATTCATAAACGTCTGCTAAGTGCTAACATAACAAGCCGCTAATCATTGTTTGTCCCTTTCAGTCTTAATAATGTGTCCATAAGAGCAAAAGGGACAAACAATTATTAGCGGCTTGTTAAGTTAGCAGACGTTTATGAATAAGGGGGTTAATCTTTGCTTAGGCAGCATATTCTTCAAAGGCCACGGTAGGTAGGTTATTCTCGTACTATATTAAAGTAAACAAGATTTTTATATGTCGGGTCACAGGCACAATTTAGATCTGGATATCAAAAGTGAATAGCCTAAGCTTAAACGAATTAATTCAAGGGTTATCAATTTATGCAGCTAATTATACCTACAGGATTAAATTGCTATTAGACGACAATATTATATTTGAGAGCATACCCATTTATGTTTCAATTGTCGGTACTCTGCTGCTCACTACCCCATCCTCGACTCTTTCAAGTGTCTCTTGCATCTCCTAACTCACTTTAAATAAGGCGTCTAATGGCCTGGCCACGACATTGGTCTAAAGGTGCATTCAGACCAAACGAGCATTCGCTATTCTATCCCCCACTCTACGAAATCAACGAATCACGTTTTGTGTAACACTCGAATTTCGTAGAGTAGGGGGTTAGAATAGCGAATGCTCGTTTGGCCTGAATGCACCTTATGGCGACCAGCAGCGAGCGAATCCATGAGTTGGAGCGGGATGCCGATATGTCGTGATAATGTCGTGGCCGCGGCATAATGGTTCTTAGTTCAGTTTAAAAAACAAATTTCCCTGACCATAGGCTTTCTGAATTAGTATTTGTTACATTTTATTATATCGTTATGCCTAGTTTGAAAATGTTGGGACAGGTGCCCTCACAGATTCAGGGAATACTGGCAGCAGGGCAGCCACGTTTCATGGCTCATATCTCAATCCCAACCCAAGGCATACGAAATCTTTCTCATTAAGTATCATATTCAGACAAAAATTTTAATTATACCCTGAACTATAAAGCAAAAGCCGGAACTAAATGGATATCTTTTAGGCCGTGGTCGTTTCGGCCCGTCGCCCGCGGCGTCCAATGGTGTGTTCGCTGGCCCCGACCAATCGCATGCTGCGGGCGAAACGCGCGGCGACGGGTCGCTGTCGGCGTGCCGAAACGACCCGGGCCTTAGCCTTAAAGAATATCTGTCAACATCAACATTTTATTCCGTGACGGTGGACGAATCAGATGAAGAAGGTCCTGGAGGATGATTCTCCTGGTTCGGATGCTGCCGAGACTGCCTGAAGTGCAGACGGTTACGGTACAGCTTCGCCTCGTCTGTACATTTGATTGTTATACTGCCTCTGGGAAAAGAATAGGCTGTGTTAAAAACAATAAAGTTGTCAAAACGGAAAACCGGTAGGTATGTGCGCGCCATATCAAGTCAAGTATAAAAAAAAAAAAAAAAGATTTCGTCGAATTGTAAACCTCCTCCTTTTTGAAGTCGGTTAATAAAAGTATAGGGCATGTATAATATAGGCCTTGCTTAAAAAAGTAAAGGTAAGTTCTAAAGCAGGCCAAAATCGTATGACGTGATTCAGTGGCGTAGCTAGGGGGGGGGCAGGGGGGGCTCGTGCCCCGGGCGCCAAATCAGAGGGGGCGCCAAATCGGCCAAAATTTTTGATATACTTTTGCATAATTTATACATAAGAAAAATTAAAATGCTAGGCGTGTACATTTCCCCGGGTTGCAAATTAAGAGGCGCCAAATCGGCAAAATATTTTGATTTCCTTGTGCATAATTTACATATGAAGAAAATCTGTAGGTATGCATAAATTTTAGAAAGGTACATTTTCCCACCCTTTGGCGCCCGCGACAAATCAGAGGGGGCGCCAAGTCGGCCAACATTTTTGATTTCCTTGTGCATAATCAATGTAAACATAAAGAAAATCTTTATGCGTAATTTTAAAAAAATGCTAGATTGGTACATATTCCACGGGCGCAATATCAGGGGGGGGGGGGGCGCTTCAAACCAGCCATTTTTTTTTATTTCCTTATGCATAATTTACACATAAAGAAATCAAAAATGTTTACAGAAAGGTCAATTTTAAAACTTTATTTCAGAAAGTCCGTAGGTGCTGTATTTTTTGTCGTTTTCTTTAGATTTTTTTCTCTTAACCGCGTACCTAATACTAAGGTATTACGCAGGTATTTGCAGAATTTTTAGTACCTACCATAAGTATGGAAATGTAGTACTTATTAGCTTCGAACAAAGGCTATAATTGGACTTTCATACATATGCGACCTTTGATTGTAGGGGATGAATTTTTTTATGGTAAGCACCCCTAATGGCTTCTATTACATATTTTTACCAAGTTTCAGCTTCTTATGTTTGACAGTTTCTGACGTACGTCGCTTATACGGTTTTCAGAAAATAACATTTTTAGGATTCCATAGCCAAAATGTCAAAAACGGTACCCTTACAGTTTCGCCATCTCCGTCTGTCCGCAGCATAGTTCAGTGGCCGTTAATACTACAAATCCGCAATTTGGTACAGGTATACCTACGTATTAATCATTCCAACAAAAAGTACAATAAAAAGTAGAAAACAAAATTTTTTTATTTCCTTATGCATAATTTACACATAAAGAAATCAAAAATGTTTACAGAAAGGTCAATTTTAAAACTTTATTTCAGAAAGTCCGTAGGTGCTGTATTTTTTGTCGTTTTCTTTAGATTTTTTTCTCTTAACCGCGTACCTAATACTAAGGTATTACGCAGGTATTTGCAGAATTTTTAGTACCTACCATAAGTATGGAAATGTAGTACTTATTAGCTTCGAACAAAGGCTATAATTGGACTTTCATACATATGCGACCTTTGATTGTAGGGGATGAATTTTTTTATGGTAAGCACCCCTAATGGCTTCTATTACATATTTTTACCAAGTTTCAGCTTCTTATGTTTGACAGTTTCTGACGTACGTCGCTTATACGGTTTTCAGAAAATAACATTTTTAGGATTCCATAGCCAAAATGTCAAAAACGGTACCCTTACAGTTTCGCCATCTCCGTCTGTCCGCAGCATAGTTCAGTGGCCGTTAATACTACAAATCCGCAATTTGGTACAGGTATACCTACGTATTAATCATTCCAACAAAAAGTACAATAAAAAGTAGAAAACAAAATTTTTTCGGGTACGTCCCCAATTGGTGAGGTGGAAATGTTTTTTTTATTTGCTGTAAGTAATTGTATAGTTATCAATCATTGAATAGGGTCTTGATAGAATGTTTTTTTTTCTAAAGTCAATGTTTTCGGAGATAATCGCTCCAGAAGAAAAAAAAATTGTGTCCTCCCCCCCTCGAACTTTTGATCCGTAGGTCCAAAAAATATGAATCACTGTGCTTATAGAATACTTTAAAATAAAACTATTTCGAACATAATCTGCTCAGCCGTTTTTGAATAACTACGTAACCCCACACTGAGCATGGCCCGAGATAGTTTTTTTAATTATTAGTCCGTATTCTATTAACTAAGGCCCATCTGTACAGAAAATATTAATATCACTTGTTTAAAAAAAGAAGGAAATAAAAGGAATCGAAAAGTTCAAACTTTGTTTTACAGGTACTATAGATTTTTCATATGAGGCGAAAAATAAAAAGGGTTAAATTTTAATGTTTTTGTGTCAAAATATCTACGACAATCTGTATTATTATGTAGCCAATTTGTTAGTCTGTTTCGAAGATAATTAAGTCATGAACAATACCACTATAAGTATTCTTAAAATATTTTAATTATCATCAAATTATTTTCTTCGGTTACCGCGAGGATTACTCATGAAATAAAACTATGAAAACGGATAAACTCGCGTATATTAACTAATTTTAACTTCATTCCGACGTTTCGAACACTTTACAGGGTTCGTGGTCGTGTCATCCGCAGATCCGTTTTCATAGTTTTATTTTATCATCAAATTTTTGACATTTAATTGAAATAGTAACATTGGGACACATTTGCACCTAAGTGTATATAGGCATATTGTACATTCTAACAAGACATTTAATGATGTACTTACATTGTTACAAACTTCTGATTTCTAAATTAGTTTTCTTATCAATCTTTCACGTTAGTTTTATATAGATAAAATCACTGCTGGGCATCTAAAGTCACTAAATTTAATGTCTTGTTAGAATGTAGTACAGTATACAGTATGCCTACATACAGGGTGTTTTTTTTTCGACCGTTCAAATTCTACGTAGTGAATGTGTAGGTCATACTCACCAACTTTTACTATGGGGACAAAGTCGAAATCGCGAAAAAAAAATCAGCTGTTTCATACAAATTGGCGGCATTACGCCGGCCGAAATGTATGAAACAGCTGATTTTTTTTTCGCGATTTCGACTTTGTCCCCATAGTAAAAGTTGGTCAGTATGACCTACACATTCACTACGTAGAATTTGAACGGTCGAAAAAAAAACACCCTGTATTATACACATTTGAATTGAGAACCTCCACCTTTTTTGAAGTCGGTTGAAAATCAACTTTTTTATCCTGCCTAGTCGGTTGAATTTTGGAAAAAATTGCTTAATCCTAAAAGTGAGCCATTTCACGGAACTCTTAAATGGCTCACTTTTAGGATTACGTAATTTTTTCCAATATTCAACCTACTAGGCAGAAATAAAAAAGTACTAACTAAGAACCCTTTAAGTTCAGTTAAGGGGGGGGGGCGCAAATTTGGCGCCTGCCCCGGGCGCCTTTTACCCTAGCTACGCCCCTGACGTGATTAATGGACAAGCCCTAACCTCTCGTGTGTCGCAATAGTAGTTTAATGCAACCGTACGTAATGCCAAATGCCTATTGCCTATGGTTGCATACACTTTAAAATAGGTTCAGAAGTCATAGCAAAATCTTTGTACTTACGCCAGTAGGTATTAGACTTTACTGTCGACTCATACACCGGGTGATTAGTAATCACTAATTACAGTCATTTCCAACTAAAATGTACTTAACATGCATTTTCACAAGTATAGTTACAAAACAGCAAAATATCAACAAATAAAATGGTGGCAATTAAATCCTCCTTTAAGTTGCTTGTTTTTTGTTTTAAATCCTAAGTACAGTCGAGGAAATTGAATGTTTAGCACTTTGCGGTTCAAGTTAAATTGGTTGTGTTGTATACACTAAGCACGTCCAACGTAAAGTAGTAGTAGCCATAAACTGCTAAACATTCAATTTCCTCGTCTGTACAGTCAAATGAAGTCCTTATTCTGATGTAACTCGAGATCGAATGCAGTGCGGTTTATATTGAGATGACATACTGATTTGACAATTCATGTCGATATTCTTGATATCTGTAGATACTAGAATAGTGATGCACTTGAGTTTAGACAGCTATTCCAAATTTAAAATAATTTCCTTACAGAAATTTACACACCTGCCACAGATAAAAAAGTTCCCATAGTTAAACTGATTTTAATAATGCTCGTCACTTCCTATAGTTTTATAACGCATTTTAGAGCACTAATGATATAATATGTGCGTAGATAAAAATTGTTATCTAAGTTATTTTGTACGCGGATCCGCGTTCTGAACTACGCTTAGCAGTCGAGTTGGTCATTGCAGTCGTAAATATACCTACTTACAATTAGTTACACCGTATTTGTACGAATGCTGCTGCCCATCCGCCGGTGGTCTTGTGCGCATGACACAGTATGCTAAAGTTAATTCTTATTTCGACATTGTTATATGTACATACCTGACCAATCTTTTAGAAACGCCGCAGCGTTCAGCAACGGTGTCCACGATGTCGTTCACGGTTTGAGGATCCAGGCGTTTCTTGGGCGGAATGTTCATAAAGGCCGGAGATTGCTTGCCAGTCAGCGAATGGGTTGCTAGTACCCTGAAATTGGTTACGTTTTACAAGAGAGCAAAGATGTTACCAGGTTTAAACCACAACTCGGAAAGAGATTAATAAAAAATATTGATCATTGGCATAAGTATTTAAGTACAATGCATTAGACATGCACATATTAATAACTAACCTACACAAGAAAATAGCAGGAAAAGTATTCAATATAGACAGCATGTCCAGAAGGCTGCGCATTGCTAGATAGGTACCTAATGTTTTAAGGCACATCTAATTCGCGGAAAGAAATATAGATCTTCCATTGTACCTGCGAGGAAAAACAGCTTGCAGAAGCTGCCTTGTGGCGCTACTGTAGGAGCTCCAGTCTATATCGTTCAAAAGTCTGCTTGGCACAACAGTATTGCCAGATCCAATGGGAACCTAAAACAGCAGTTCAATTAATATCTTCTTTGGAATTATGTATATACTCGTAAAAACATATTAATGTATATAAATCGTACCATGTCGTAATCGTACGCATAGCTCGGTTCGCCAGCGTTAGTTGTGTGAGCAGACACACGACGGACTTCCAGCGGTTTCGGATTCGAAGTCTCGCCTCTGCTCTGGCTCCCACTCACATTCGAATTGTCGTCCGTTGTATTGGAATCATTTTGCTGGAGTGGTGATCTTCCTCTACTTTGCCCACGTCCCTCAAGAACAATAACTGGATTTTCTACGTTGAGATTTTCATTCATACCAGGCGGCAGAGGGATATTTTGCTCGCGATATTTAGCCACTAATGCCAAAAAACTGCTGTAGAGGCGTTTCGATATATTTGTCACCTGATCGATTATTTGTTTATCATTTGGTGAAAATAAATTAGCTTGAACGGAGGCATCGCAAGTTGATACGGTTTTACGTATGGTGGTTGGTACACTTGGTACTGGCGTGCTGCAGATTATGGACCGGCTGCTGTGGTTTGGGGTCTGGTGACGAGAGGACTGCTTGCTTCTGCTGGTGGATGCTTCATGGTAGCGAGAATTGTAAGACGCTGCTTTTTTATAATGTCTGGTGATTGCATAAGGTATCTGAAAAAGAAAATTAAAGGTTACACTACCTGGAAGACTGAGAAGAAATATAGAAATCGTAATAAGTAAAAATGTCCCGATGAAACCCTAATAAAATTTAGATTAATGATGAATTGATGATCCAAGAGGGCAGATTCAGTAGGTACTTGGTAGATGTACTTATAGGTACAATACATTCAAGTGCAAAAGTTTCAGTTCAGGTTGTTATTCATAGAAAATAGGTACTGGAAGTGGAATACATTTTAATATCCAATTGCATTACATTTTCCCTGATTACTGAAGGTACGAAAATCAAAAAGTATGGCCTACTACCGCAAAAATCGAAATTCGTAAATTTCAAGGATTCTTCTATGTCACTCCAACGAAGGAGTCAATAGAGTGAGAGAGACTAAACCTCGAAATTTGCGGTTTTCGATCGCGTTAGTGCTGCTGTTTACATCAGAAACCAACGCTTCAACACTATGCATGCAGTGAAACGTCAGCGCGGCAGTGAACCGACGTACGACGCTACGACGTAGGCAAGTCACACCGCCAAGGGTGACCGATGGTGTTCGTAAGTGGGACGTATACCTACATTACCTACTCGTATTTCTACGCGCGTAGGCGTAGCACTTTGTCAGTGCTACGCGTAGCGCTAGCCGTACAATGAGTTGGAAAGAAAAGGATACGTTATGTTTTACTCGATACGTAAAGCATTCTATCGCGCTCGCACTGACATATTGGAGCGAGCGAGATGACCTGCTTTACGTATCGAGAAAAACCTAACGTTACCGATACTTGCAAAGTCAGGATACAAACTGAGTACAAAATCTTTATTGATATAGCTATGACCAACCGATCACAGCGCTTACAGCGGTCGAGCGCTGCTTCGAGCCTTAAATATCTGAATCCGTAAGTTTGTTTATAAAATACAATATTTATGGTCTGTTTCTTAATCAATAATCAATAATATAATAACAAAATTATCACTATCCTTTTCCTGGGCATATTTATAGAAGAAAAAGAAAACAATTATCCGAAAGTTGTATTTGATTCGAGGACAATGAAACGCTTAGTACGTAAACGAGACAGTAATACATTTCTGATCATCATTCACATGCAGAGTATTACAAAAATGGTGATATAACATAATAAAACATGAATCTAGGTAGTAATGTTTTTGAACAACTTTTACTATGGGAACAAGTATGAAAACTCCAGAAAAAAATCGACTCTTCCATACATTTTAGTCAAACTATCTTAGGCCATTTCTATAGAACAACATTGGACGTAACATTTTTATTCTTTAGATTTCATATACAGCTCTAAAACACTAAAATACGAACCTCCTGATCACTTTCGCTACTGCTGTCAGAGTCTGCGACAACTTGAGGTAATGATACCGGCCCAGATGAGGTGCTTTGACGCGGTTGATTCGTATTCATCATTTCAGGAAACTGAAAATATAAAAAAGTCAACATAATTATCACAAACTTGTGTAGCGAATCTTGAAAAACACTTTAAAAAAGGAAGATCTTCTTAGTTCGACTGGTTTTTTCTATTCGACGAGTATAACCCTAATATTCATTTTTTTGTTAAAATATGGTATTGTTTCATGAGTGTCTGAAAACGCATACCTATAAAATTAAGCTATTTTCATAATTTTTGAAGGCTTCTAGTTTTACTGACATGGGCTTATCAAAAGTAAATATAATTATAAAACAAATATGCAATATTAATATCCATGGAGGGGATAGGGGAACACGTTTGCATGGAAAATGTCAGCTTCCGTTTCTTCTTAACAACGCAACATCGCTACACCAAAAATGCTGTAAAATGTACGATATCTGTTGATTACCATTGGGCCGGCTTTCATTTCTCGAATCGTGCGCATACACAGCGACAATACATTCTTCACTTGATGATCCTCTCGTTCCACCAACTCCCTTTGTTCTCGGACATAGTGTTTGTTATCTGGAAAAGTAGGTATTAGGTACCTATTGCTATTTACGTACATTATGGCAATAATAATATAACTATACTTATGTCAGTCAGGTGTGGATCTAGGACTTCGTTCAGAGGGAGGGGTGGGGGAGGGGGGGGGGGGGGTGATGGCATTGCTCTATGATATTATAGTATTTCATGCTGGATTTTTAAAATTTTCTCCGGACGATCAATGTAACGCGTGTACTGCTTAGTTGTCAGACATTGCGAGTGGCAGCGGTTTGTCATAGTCAAGTGCAAATTTACGATTTTGAAGTAGGTACATTGCTTCAAAGTACATAACTTTTCTTACAAAGATAATTACTTTTAAAATTAAAATTTTGAATCAAAATAATGATCATGGTTCTACACACCAAAACATTTTAAGTTCAAGTTTCCGAGATAGGCAATAATATTGGATACAGATTTTTCGACAATATTCGTTTTTTTCTTCCCATTAGGCCTATTTAGAACTTCAAATTTTAGAGAAAAAGTTATCGGTGTGATAGAATAAGAGTGCCAGATAGGAGCTCGAAAATTTCAAAATTTGCGGTAGACATTAAGTCATTTGAAAGAAGAGATGTGCCGTTAGGCAAATATAGAAAACGTACACTTGAGCAACTGTCTCTGTCATTCCCATCAATGCGTAATTAGAATGACGGAGATAGAGATGATCTACGAATGACGAATGTAACCGTCTCTTTCTAAACACCGATGTGCAATGGAGCATTTTCACGAGCATGTTACGACACTCACGACTTACGACATACAATTACTTTACATACTAAAATACTGATAGTAGAGGTCCAAATGGAAAAAATTGTGCGCTGTGAGTTACAGTTTTGTAATTTTTACCAGAGCTAGAGGGTGTAAAAATAAAAAAAATCTGATGTGGAGGGAAAACCAATTCCCCCCCTGAACGAGGGGGGAGGGGGGTGAATGTGCAAACGGAAGGGTTATGTTTAAAAAAATTTCATCTAATATTTAGGCCTACTATTCATTGTTTGGTATCATTTTCATATAAAACAGATACGGGGAATTCATTTTTGATAATAAACATGAGGATTTTCATACATAAAAAAATAATTATTGGTATAAAGGTAAAATAATCATCGTTTTCATTTTGATTGATGCGTTATATAAGTATTACCAAATAAATATATGAAAATAAAAAAAATACTACAAGATAGCAAATTTATTGTAGTTTTTAAAAAGATATACTTTTTGGAACTTTCCATGCAAAAATAAGTTGTAAAAAAATTGCACCTGTCGCGTACCTCGAATAAAAAAGGGACGTTGCTTTGACTTATTGTTGACAGTACGTTTCTACTGCGGGAACTTAGCGATTTTGCGTAAACGAAATACTCCATAATGTCTGTTAGGGCAAATTGCATCAACCTGGGTTAACCAAGCAACCAGGGTTAAACGTTTATTTCACACGGAATTTGATAATTGATAAATTTCTTATGAAGTAAGTGACTGACCCGGCACTATACAGAGGATATCCGAGACATCAGCCTATGTGATATTAAAATGGCTCTTTAACAGCTCAAAAATAACAGGGCGTCTGGGGAAGACGGAATTATAGCTGAGCATCTGAAGCCAGGTGGTAAACCAATTCTTATGGCCCTTCAGAAGTTGTTCAACTCCGGAAGGGAGAACGCATGGAACAGAAGAGTGGTGGTACTGTTCTTGAAAAAATGTGACAACGCCTTATTGAAGAACTACCGATCCATCTCACTTCCGAGCCATATTTATAAGATGTTTTCAAGAGTCATTACGAATCGTCTTGCACGCAGGCTTGATGACTTCCAGTCTCCCGAAGAAGCCGGTTTCCGAATTGGCGTTTCGTAAATGTTATACAGAAGACCGAGGAATAGGTATAACCTGCACCTCTGTTTAGCGTTTAGCGTTTGTGGACTACGACGTGGGGGTTTCCATGACGTACTAATGCGGTTTAATTTAGGTCGAGAGAAAGGGACAAGGCTATACGAGTTGTGTATCACTGTCCCTTTCCCAGAACCTAAACTGAATCGCATTAGTACGTCATGGTAACCCCCAAGGCCTTCGATTTGATCGAAACTCTGGGCAGTACTACAGTCTCTTTAACGGTACCAAGTAGACTACCGCTATGTCGAAATGTTGAGGTGTTTGTACGAAAGCGCCACTATGTCAATCCGACTCCAAAACCAGAGCTTGAAGCATATTATACTGCAGCGGGGAGTCAGGCAAGGAGGTGTCATCTCCCCTAATCTGTTTACCTGTTTACCCTAATGTGTTACACGTTTACTGTTTACTGGAAGATCTTTAAGACTGGACTGGAAAAGGTGAGTATCGACATAAACAGCGAGTACCTCACCCACCTTCGATTCGCTGATGATACGGTGGTCTTGGCTGAGACCTTGGAAGATTTCAGTACTATGCTCGCTGACCTCAGTAGCGCCTTCGAGCGAGTTCGTCTTAGGATGAACATGGATAAGACGAAAACTCCCGTTACAATCGGAGACTAAACTCGAAGGTGTAGACGACTATAATATACCTAGGACAAGCTACCCAGTTAGGTAGGTCCAACTTTGAGTAAGAGGTCAATCATCGAATCAGACCCGCTTGGGCAGCGTTTGGGAAGCTACGACACAACTTTTCGTCCAATATTCCGCAGTTCTTGAAGACAAAAGCATTTGATCAGTGTGGCAACACACACTGATCAAAGATTTAAAAGTGTGATGACATACGGTGCTGAAACGATGTCGCTTAGAATGGGCCTCATAAGAAAGCTTAAAGTCACCCACAGGGCAATGGAGAGGGCTATGGTGGGAGTCTTTCTGCGAGGTCGTATTAGAAATAAGACGATCCGCAGCAGAACCAAAGTATAGCTCCATAGCTCTCCGAATCACTAAACTAAAGTGGCAGTGGGCGGGGCACTTTGCACGTAGAACCGATGGCCAATGCGGCGGCCTCGCAGGTGGAAGGCACAGCGTGGGTAAGCCCCCCACAAGGTGGACAGTGAAGGTCTCAGGAGTCCGCTGGATGCGAGTAGCGCAGGACCGGTCATTGTGGCAATCTTTGGGGGAGGCCTATGTCCAGCAGTGGACGGTTTTCGGCTGATATGGTAATAATGATGATTTATGAAACGATTATGTAAACGTTTAACAATTGATTGTCAAATTCCATATGATATAAACTTTTAACGTGGGTGAACTGGGTTAATTGTTTAGTCCCGGTTAGTGAAAATTACCTTTATCGTTTTTGGTAATGAGATCATTACCTAATGACAGTTGTAAAACTGATTACCCATTCCGATTCATATGATCAGATACTATATATCATACATGTGATCAGATAGACCAGATATATAATATACACGCGGTATACAATAATCGATAAAATCTAAAAATAGAATCTGAACAAATAAAATTCTTAATGATCTTAGGTTATTTAAAAAAAGAAGATCAGAAAATATTCAATTTACTTTCATATCAATAAATATTTACAATTGTAATATGAACAATAATATGTAAGTACAAAAATATGTATAATCTATGAGCAGTTGCCGGCACAGAAGTCTCTTTTTTGAGGTTACGCGGAGGTTTTTGTTGGAGGTACGCGGCAGGTAAATTTTTTTTTCAGTGAATTTTTGTATGAAAGACTACAAAATGTGTATATTTTTAAAAACTGCAATAAATATGCTTCCTTACACTATTTTTTTAAATTGGATAAGTTTGTTTTTTAATACTTATATGACGCTTAAATTAGAATAAAAATGGTAACTTTTTTACTTTTACTCCAAAAAATCTACATTTTTATATGAAATGGCTCATGTTTATGATAAAAAATGGATTCTTCAGGTCCGTTTTACACGAAAATGATACCAAACAATGCATTATAGGCCTTATTAATTAGTAAAAAAATATTAAACGCAACCCTTCCGAATGCACATTCACCCCCCTCCCCCCGCGCTCAGGGGGGGAATTGGTTTTCCCTCCACATCTAAAAACAACTATTTTGAGACCCTCTAGCTCTGGTTAAAATTACAAAACTGTAACTCGCAGCGCACAATTTTTCTCAACTTTGTATGGACCGTGACCCTTACTATGAGTAGGTAAGCGATTTATATGTGTATCTAATATGTATTGATGTCTAGGATAATAGGTATTTTAGGGAGATCGGATTAAAGTAATAGACATGGCAAAAATAAAAATTATTATCGTCGCCGGATAACTTCTATAAGATAACTACCTATACTATACTAAAGGCGGTTTAAAATTTGAATAAAGTACGGTTGGTTTCAATTAGAACATACACAATAATGAGGAAATAAGGTACCTATGATGAGCGAGGTACAAAAACGCACGAATACACATAATTTGAAGAGTGCTGAAAAAAAAACGTTAACGATTGCTGCAGTCAGTAAAAACATTAGAACATACTCGTAATGGGAAAGGATCTATGTATTTCGATATTTTGAAGGGAAAGACAATGTATTTAATTTACAGCACTTTAAGATAAGATAAATTAGCCAGGGCTCGGATATCGGTTTTTACTCCATACAAAAGAACGGTTCGAAATTCGTTCTTTTTTGTTCTTCGGTATATCAATTCTTTGTTAATGAAGTAGTTTAAAAATACGGCATTGGTAATTTCATAACATTTTGAGTACTACGTAAAGAATATAACACATATTAAATATTGGGCTATTTCGAGGTTCTCGAAAAAAACCGGTTCCGAGCCTTGAAATTAGCTAGGAAAACAATTATTCATAAAAACTCACCCGATATTCTCAAGACTTGTGCTCGCCGAGCGTTGTGCCCGTGTTTACTCCGCACATGTATCAACTTCCCGATGTGTAACTGCGTCTCGTTTCCAATCAAAGAACCAACATGAATGATCCCGTAACTCGGGAAAACATCGCGGTCATCCACATATTCCACCAAAAGCCATAATCTCGACATTTTCGATATTATGCCTAAATTACAAGCGAAAACACCAAAAAGTAATCACGGAATGAAGGGACCCGTACCGTTCACCGAATTAACTCAGGTAAAAATGTATGAATGCAATACCCCAAGTGTCTTACACCTTTGTCGTCCCACCCCCCGAAGTTACGAAGAGCAAATGAACGCCGCATTTATTGCAAGTCGCTTAGAAATTCTACAAAAAATGTATCTGTACAGCTGGTACCGAATTATAATTGATAACAATTGCAATCTTATTCCATTGTGATACGGTTCAGATGGCGATATGACGAATGTCGCTGGTGATATGCCGTGACGTCGCGAAAGTTTAAAATCTTAAAAAAAACAGGCAAGTGCACGTTAGCGGCCAGCAAGTATCTTTTTCATACAAATTGAGACGTAATTGGAGTGACAGAGATCAGAGAGAGAGTAATTGGGTAGGTATGGTATTTGCATATATTTTTTAAGATCGTCTCGCGTGTTTTACGGTTTTATTAAGTATTTCCATTGCATAGCCTAATATTGCTTTTCGTAAATTTTCATGCACTTGATTTTGGACTATTTTGGAGTGGCCAGGTTTTAACATCATGTGCCTTGAACATTTCTTCGCCTCCCATTTTCTTCGTACCTACTATTTAGTGTGGTGAAAAATGTCAACACTCGGGAATAGAGTTTGTTCACCCCTCGTGACTTGAGACAGTTGCTAATTTTTAAGACCGTCCCAATTCCAAGGCTCAAGATTTCACTTTGTGAATGACTCACTATGCTCTCAAAATAGGGAGTCTTTAGCTTGCTCGGGTCTCATTACTATCACGAAGAGGTAACTAAATAATAAAGTATTGAAAACTATTTTATTAATATTTTAGACCTATTATTAAGATTGTAATGGAAGATTATTGCAGTAGGTACTTATAATTTGTTACGGCAAATAGTTTCGTTTAATGTAAATAATAATAGTATTCGTTTTTAAAACGAACGTCTGTGGCAGAAAAACATTGAGGGTAATCTTAAGTATCGAGATGCATTCCATTTTATATAAGTACTTGTTTCATTTTCTTTTTGTTTCATCACTTTTCATGTAAGGTACTTATATAGGTACATTTGTACATATTATGTAATTTCCCACATCTCTAACCTATATCTAATATATCTATATCTATAATCCAGGTCCTGTGCAATACAGTCTAAGAAAGGTAATAAAGTACCTACCTACCGATAATCCCATACCTAAGCAGCCTAACAATAAGTGCGTTGGGGTATTCATTGAATGGCAGATTACCTGCTCCGAAAATAACCTTACTTTAGTTTCAAGGCAGTGCTAAATTTTACGGTCCTCCCCGTAGAAACAATGGACTGGCGAGTTTACAAGCAGGAGCATTTTGGCGATGGTCATTCATAATTCATAGTACATTCGGGTCTTCTGACATAAAGTCGACTAAACTTTATTCTGCTCCTTGCTTGGCTTCCTTGTTGTCAGAAAGTTTCGAATTTCACAGATTCATCGGTTTTGCCTGCGTTGACTTCCCTACATAGTAGGTAGTAGGTCAGTGTTCGTTCATCAGTAAATGAATTTTCTCTACATAAACATATCTGTCTGATTAAATTATCATTATCCATTTTCCTGGGTGCTTAGCCAAGTTGCCAATCGCTAGCGCTTAATCGTCAATCGTAAACGAAAGGCAGCTAACTGTCTTTGTCACACTAATATATAAGAGTGACAGAGGGAAAACTACGATACGCTACCAAGCGCTAGCGATTGAACTAGAATAGTTACTTATTATACAAGGGGGCAAAGTTGTTGTTTAACTGTCGTGCCAATATTGAGACCTGAGCTAGGGAAAGATTCCAAAATTGAGCCACGAGCGTAGCGAGTGGTTCAAAAACTGGAATCTTGAGCATTGCGAAGGTCTCAAGGCACGAGAGTTGAACAAACTTTGCCGCCAAGTGTAATACAACTTTTTTCCCCTCACTATCGCGAGGAAATATGATTACAAATCTCATCAAAATGTAAATTAACTTAAAGAAACCATTTAAAACTTAATGTCGAAACGTATCGTAGAATAGAGTTACTTCTGGAACTTAAATATAGCCAATGGCTTACAAAGTCACCCATGAGAAACGACCAATTTAACATGTAAGCTCCGATTGCGCATGTTTACTACGGTCATACAGGTCCACTTCTACTAGGCAGTAGGGCGCTATAGGAATTAGAGCAATGTCAAATTACTTTATTCACAAGTTGGTAAAAAGCGTTTTTACCCGCTCGTATTAAAGGATAAACGAGCGCTTTACGAGCTAGTGAGGGGAAAAAGAACAAGATGCTTAGCCAAGTTGCCAATCGCTAACGCTTAGTAGCGTGTCGTAGGTGTCTCTCTCTGTCACTCTTTCATATTAGTGCGACAAAGACAGTTAGCTGCCTTTCGTTTATAATTGACGATTAAGCGTTAGCGATTGGCAACTTGTCTAAGCACCCAGAGCCGCGTTTTATACAGTTACAATTTACAATTTTGCTGTTTGCCTCTCTTTCTAGCCAATAGGTGCGTGCGTTTGAGGGTAACTTTATAAAACGCGACCCAGGTGACATTTATCTGTCAGATATATTTTCTCAAAAATGCAATAAAATGTTGTAGTTGCGTGCCTAAAAAGCGGCCGGGAAGTACCTCGTTGCCGGCCTAGGCCGGCAAGTGCCTCTTTTTTAATTTTCATTTGACATAGCATAGGCTTGTGACACTTGTGACCTGGCATATTGGCTTTTAGCCAATAATTATCTGTAAGTAATATAGGTGTTAAAAAAATGATTGGCTAATATTTTGCAGTTATAATTAGGTATTTAAATTATAAAATTTTAAATATGTACTTACAATAACTACTCAAAATAATTTTAAAAAGCAGTATTATAAGGTGCGATCCGTGGGCCCCGATCACCGCATGCGATTAATTGGACCCAACAGACCGCGACCTTCTAATACCGCTTTTTAAAAGGAAAAATATGCACCTTTCAAACAGTTCAAACTTAAAAAAAATTAGGTGTCGGTGTCGTATATGACTTTTGTTGTGTTTCAAAGACTTGGTTATGTAGTTGACTTATAATTTCTTAGAAAGAAGCTACATTTTTTTGTTTCATTTCATTGCATGTTTGAGAAAAGCATTATACATACCTCGGCCATGAAGTGATGGGTTGCCGTCCGAATACTATCCGGCCTCGCTTCGCTCGTCCGTCTACATATATTCGGCCGGCAACCAGTCACTTCCCGGCCTCGGTAGCAATGTACTATTTATTCGGGGATGGTGAAACAAGCCTTTAGATATTTATATCAACTTGAATATATTTTTTATATACTGTTGTATATTCTGTACGTTGGCCATATTATTAATATTATTACTTATATACATTTCTCCATTGATGCAAAATATGTGCAACTACCGAGCGATCGTCCAGATGCTAATGATACCTAAGTGTTTTATTTTTATTAAATAAATTAATTTATTTAATAAATATTATAGAAATGAATTGGTTAAACTAAAAAAAACAAGGTGGGAATCAAACCCGCACCTACAAGCGTCCGCGTTAGCTAGCCTTAGGCTCGTCTTAATGAATACCTACTAGATGAAATGGCTAAAAAAGCTCAGTATGCTTAGCACATGATTGGCGCGACAGTATCTCGCCGCGAGATAGTCTATCCGTCCCTCTTTTGTTAATATAGCTAGTGAAGGACGGGAGATCTATCTCGCGGCGACATACTGTCGCACCAATCATGTGCTAAGCCTGCAGAACGTTAATAGCGATAAAAGCTTGTTTCAAAAATGTTACTTTTTCGATAGATTATGTCGAGTATCGAAGAAATCATGATGATGGAGCTTGCTGCTGCGCATGCGTTGCTGCAGCTGCGACTTGGTGCCGAAGATGCTGGACTGGCGGAAGACGTTCGGCCTGTCAATATTCCGGTAGGTAAAATCGTCAAAATTAGGAAATATGGCCATAAGGCACACTTAGCCGTCCTCGTCACTGACTTAACCTTTAGTATGCTTTACCGTCAAGCAGTTCAATCAAATTGTAATGGAGGGTGCTTAGAAAAGTTGCCAATCGTTAACGCTTAATCGTCAATCGTAAACGAAAGGCAGCTAACTGTCTTTATCACACTATTACGAAAGAGCAACAGAGAGGGAAACTACGATACGCTACTAAGTGTTAGCGATTGGCAACTTGGCTAAGCACCTTGATCTGCTACTAAGCATACGAAAGCGTCGATTGCAAACAAATATACATACCTACCTAGTAAAAGGCCTTTAATGAAATAGATATTTGTTCAACAAGAGAGCAAAGTAGATTTTTGTTTCGAGTTTTGATGTTGAGACATAAAGATAACTTTGAGCGCAATGGGTCTCAACGACACGAGATACAAATATCTTTGCTCTCGTGTGATACCTACAACTTTTCACCTCAATCTTCTTGTATACTTATGTAGGTTTTATTTAAAAATATTTTTATAAATTAACAAGTTTAATTCAACTTGTTCATCTTCGAATTATTTGAAACGTATTAACTAAATTATAAGAGTACCTACATATGTATTGACTTCATTTAGTAAGTTATTTCGTCGGTAGTATATTTATTAAGATTGAATAAAGAGGGTGGTTAACAATTCGTTGTTCTATTAGATATCTTGCAATTTCGGAAGTCTAATCGACACGTTGTTCTGTAATAAAACCCAATGTAAAAGTGTTACGTGTGAGTTTCCTCTTCTAGAACGACCCCTTGTAAGTTATGGTTATGAATAATAATTTGGGCATACTTAGTTAAGTATCGAAGTATTTCACACCCAACTTATCTTATCACTAATTAATGAAGAAGGCCTAGTATATATAGTTCGAGAAATATTAATTGAAGGTTTATTTTTACTACAGTAGAGGCATCGTAAGAAGTCGTTTTTGACGTTTGTTTGCACATGAAGTTCTATAAAAATTTGACAGTTGGTATAATGGAGCAAATGTCAAACTTCATTGTTGCCTGAACGGAATAGTGATGTTACTGCTGTTGCTGCAATTTACCGATACGTCAATCGAAATAAATAAGTAAACCTTTTTTTATGGAGGTACGAATAATTGCTATAATAGTAGGTACGCACATATTTTCTAAAAGTTTGTCATGGTTTCGACAGGTCCTCGCGAGCCCGTGTGCCCGGTGGATACGCGGCTTTACAGACTGTGTGGAACTTGACAACCAGGGTCGCGTTTTATAAAGTTACAATTTACAATTTCGCTGTTTGCCTCTCTTTCTAGCCAATATGTGCGTGCGTTAGAGAGGCAAACAGCGAAATTGTAAATTGTAACTTTATAAAACGCGACCCAGATAAATGTCATAATTGTTATTCAATTCAATGTATTTATTCACATAAGCTAGTATTAACACCAAATCACTTACTAGTTACATCATAAAAATAAATAAAAAATTAAAAATATTTTAAAATAATAGTAAGCACATAATAATTACAAATTCAATTATAAAATCACGTACAATTTTATTTTTCGTAGAATAATAATTTATATACCACTACGTTATTTATCACCTAGATGTGCTCTGATTTTAATAAATGGTTTTAGTGAGTTTATATACTGTATTTACGGCATTTCTCTATTTGGCATATCTACATTGCACTCTGAGCTAGCAGCACGCAAGTTTGCCAACGTGGGTTGGGAGTGGTTTGCTATGAATTTTGCTTATAGAGGTCACGTCCTATCCGTCCTATAAAACATCTTACCTAAATGCGACTTTACGTCATTATGACGTCACCGGCTCCAAAGTTTCGCTGCCTGCTAATGATTCTAAGTAAGATTACCAAACACTTTTTTAATTCGGATTACCTAACACTTTTTTAATTAAACTTTTTCAATGGCAAGTACCAGATCTAACGCCCTTTCGCACTTGACTGAAAATTTTACGACGGTAAAATCGAGCGTTTCACAACACTATTGTGAGCTGTCAAAAACGACTTCTTACGATGCCGCTACAATATAATGTATGTAGAAAGTTACCAATTTATATTTCACGAAATATATGAACTCATTTAACTCGTAAAACATGTGAAAAAACTGTTTTATCGAATTGTCACAATTTAGAGAAGTTTTGAGTAAAAACCTGAACGAAAATAAAGCATTTTATTCATTTCAGCCAGCACCATCAAATTCAAGAACTGATCCTGCAAATATCCCAGGACCCTCGAAAGAACGCCGTGATAGGAACGATCGCTTAGTGGTAAAACTATTATTTAATTATATTTATTTTCTAGATGAATCTACTAGGTTGCTTAGGGGCTGGAACAGAGTGATGTTGTCTTATTAAATACATAACTGTATTAAATGTGTAACTATTGTGATTCCCAAATAAGACTATTGATTATTATTGTTATAGGTAATAAAAAAATTGTTGCCAAAAATATACTAGTAATGTTGATTTTTTCGAGGTAGGTGATCTCATACCTCGGTATTAAATGTATCTAATTAGGTACCTTGATCAATTGATCTCTTTTGTTAAAGTCTAATTAGTCAACAAATTATATACAATAACGAATCTAATAATGAGTTTTATTCCTAAATAACCTTGTTTGAATGTCTTTGTATTCGGTGTGTGTGATATAGTTATTAAAATAATATGATAGGAGGTAAAAAAATACCGACGTCTATTGCCGTTATGATCATCTGCAAATAATTATTAGGTGTATATTTTGTGACACAACATGATGACACGCCTAACGTGCTTTGCCGTTGTGTCACAAAGTAACTGAAATATATTGCGCCATGTGTCAGAACGTAAATAAACGTCGAACGTATGTTAACGTTTTGTGTCACATCTCATTGACAATAACATTGAGGTTGCTTCACAACGTATCAAGACGTCACGCTATTTTGTATGAACAATTCTAGTGTCAAAATAGAATATCCTATGGAACGACCTGCTCGCGTCAACGTGTTAATTTGATTTAGTTTAGGTTAGTTACATTTAATTGATGTAGGTATGTAAATTGTACAGTTGTAAGTAATGAAATGAAATGATTAGTCTTAGTAATTGCAATGTTGGAAAACTACAATGTATAGTAAATCTATTAATTGCACAGGTACGATAAACATTATTTCATCGATTTACTATACATTGTAGTTTTCCAACCTTATGGTTGGCTCAGGCTCTTTGTCATAATCTTCAAATTATACGTTAATTTTGTTGTTTATTTTTTAATAATTTAATTTAATTTATTAGTTTTAGTAACTTACTTATTATTTTTAAGAATTTAGATGTAGTTTAGACATTTAATTTTAATAATTTGTAATCATTTATTAGTGTATTAGTACTGGCTTGTTAGTTAAGGTTTTCAATGATGTGGACGAATTCAACAACGGGTTTGTGGAAGCTGTCCATAGCGGAGACTCATCGAAAAAAAGAGAGAACTGGTTCAACAGACTTCAGTTGATGTGACTTTATACTGGCAGCTCGACAGACAGATCTCTTAGACCCGCTTGATTTGCGCCAATTCCATAGTGTATTGAAGTGGCCATCGAGCGGAATAAGGGCTCCTAAGTTTCCGCAAGGGAATCTATCTGTAGAGCAAAGCTAGCTCGCCATATTAAAAACTGAGGATGTTAGAATCGTCACATCTAAATCTGAGCTGCTTTACATTTGAACTGCCTACCTACAACCCGGACAATACCGAAGGGAATCTATCTGTAGAGCAAAGCTAGCTCGCCATATTAAAAACTGAGGATGTTAGAATCGTCACATCTAAATCTGAGCTGCTTTACATTTGAACTGCCTACCTACAACCCGGACAATACCGACCAAGCAATTTATAATGCTACGAATTAAGCAGGGAGCTACGAACTGTCTCTGTAACTCGTAGCGTAGCGTAGTATAGCGACGATATGTATACGAGTAATTTATGTATCTACCACTTAGATTTGTACCATTTTTGTATCAGTCTTTATTTTCAAAACTTTACAATTTATGTACAGTGACCTTCAGAATTGCATGGACGATTTATGAATGAATTCATTCATAAACTGTCCATGCAATTTTGAACCCAACCCAACCTAACCTTCATCTAAGATTGGCCCTTGCATTATTGTACCGAGTCTGCTCGAGGCATTTTCTCGCTATTGTATCGCAATACTGATACGTTGTGCGAGCAAGTCGTCAGCTTTTCGGTCTTTAGTTACGTCAACCAGACGTTTCGCGATTTCAGCAAACAATTTACCAGCGCTCGTGCCCCGTGAACCTGAAGTTTCTACCGGTTGTTAACCTAATTAAGTGCCTAGTCATCAGCATTTTTGAATATTATTGGGACACAATGGTGTTAGTTACACGAATAGTTTATTGATGCTTTGAGCTTGAGTTCAGGTAAAAATTACCATTTCAAATTAGTTTATTATCGGTTTAGTGCTAGAGGCCAATAAAGATTATCTTATTCCAAGTAACTCTAACAATAAGCGCATTTGGGTATTCCGTGGGTTGTACCTGCCCCGAAAATCCTTTCAAAAGTTAGGTAAAATTTAAAACGAGGAATGAGTATCGTAATAGCCTATTTTTCAAAACAATAGGGCGGTCAGTTTATGTTAAAGAACAACTGGCGATTATCATTCAGGTTATATAGTTCCCTAGAAATTAGCATAGGTATGTCACTGATTCGAAATTATGAGAATGGTTTGTTTATTTTTGTATTACTGTCAATTGCAATAATACATATCATATTATTCTACACGACACGACGTTTTTCTACTATTAGTCCACTGTTCTGCTGAATCCTCTCAAGTTTTTTTTTTATTTTCAGCATGCGTTATTAAAAATACGCTTATACTATTACCTATCCATATAGTTAACGCGTATTTTTTATATTTGTTATACCTGATATGATTATCATTTAATTTTATTTGAAGGTATTTAAATTATTACATCACTTGGTTAAATTATTTGTATTTGGTCCGCTTGCACCAGAGTTGGCCAGCTTACCTGGATGCTTAGCCAAGTTGCCAATCGATAACGCTTAGTAGCGTATCGTAGTTTTCCCTCTATGTCACTCTTTCATATTAATGCGACAAAGACTGTTAGCTGCCTTTCGTTTACGATTGGCGATTAAGCGTTAGCGATTGGCAACTTGTCTAAGCACCATGGGCTTTAACGATTGCCATAATTGCGAGAAATAATTATTAAGTATTCATTGATCTCGAAGAGAACATCATTATCAAGTATATTCACACACACACACACACACACACACAGTAGAACTTTGTCATAGTAACTACTAGATTACTTTATACAGCACTACTACCTTGTTTAGTTACTGAGACAAAGTTTTATATCACTTTGTCTCAGTAAGTAGAAATCAAATTGGCTGACTGTAGGTACTAACAGCAACACCCAGAACTAACCATCGGTAGACCTTATGTCATTGCAAAACGCTTACAAATGTGTAGTTAACAGTGATGCTGATTGTACATTAGTTTCAAAGGGTTAAGTTATAATTATAAGTAGCTAATTACTCGTGTGACTTCCTCGCACAACGCATCAGTATCCTCGGTACAATGCCACAAGGGCCAATCTTAAATATAAGTAGGTTAGGTTAAGTAGATTAGTTAGATTTAATCTATGTACAGAAATTGTAGTTTTGAAAATGAATATGTATTGTATTATACTAAAACTGTCAATATTATTCAAGTAGGAAATCATTCGCAATCTTGTATGTATTTATAAATGCTAATTGAAGCTGTCCCGTTATGAAACGATTTTGAAGATATGCCAAGGATTATGATAAATTTTATTTTTCGTTATTCAGGAAAACAGTGCATAAAAATAAAACAAGTAGGTAGATCATAAGCCAGTAAAGATTTTACGAATGGGTTGCATTTTATAAGGAATATACGTATATGCACTAAAAATGAGAAAGTAGGTAAATAATTAACAATAATAAACCTCGAATCTCGAAAACGCTTCACTTAACTTAAAATTCGTTTTAGAAACTTTTATATCATTTAAAAAAACTTTCTATTGATACCCCACATACTTATGCACATTTAAATATTACTCCGTATCCGTAGTATGGAGAACCCAACCCATAATAAAAAAAACCTAAATGTGTCTGGGCATTTTCACTTTTTGGGTCACCCAATTAGCGTAAAGTTAAAAAACCTTAATTTCAGTCTGCTTTGTAACGACAATTAAGCACTAAATTTCGATATAAATAAACTCGGTTTTGGTGTTCATTTTACAAACTATAAGCCATATAATAATACAAAAACGCCGATTAACTGTCGTTACAAAGCTGGCTATTAAGGTTTTTTAATTTCACGTTAATTAATTAATATATATATTTTATAAATATGCATTTGTATTTATTTTTACATCCCTTAGCATCATACTACTTTTCTCAGTTTTGCACCACCGACTATCAACTTTTACTTTCTTATCTCCTCTACTCAAAGGTTGTCTGGAAGAGATCGCTCTTTAGCGATAAGACCGCCTTTTGTTTACCTCTTTCAAACATGTACTTTCATTATTTGTTTTGTATTTGGTGCAATAAAGAGTTATTGTATTGTATTTTAATTGGGTGTCTTGCTAAATGCCCGTCTACAAGACCGAAAAGGACGATAAGCTTGTTCAGTTAAGATACGTTTATGAATAAGGCCGGTCTTACGTCCGGAATCAGAGTAAGTATTCATAATATGAATTCATAATCTTATTCCGTTCTCTTGCCTCACACATCCGGAATCAGAGTAAGGCCGGCCTTATACATCCGGAATCAGAATATGAATTAATATTAAGAAAGTAAAAATAATGTAAGGCCGGCCTAAGAGTATTAATTCAAATTCTGATTCCGGATGTATAAGGCCGACCTAAGAATTCATAATTAACATTCAGATTTCAGATTGACACTTGGCGAAAACGTCTGCGGCCCTACCCCGAAAAACGAAATTCGTAAATTTCGAGGATTTGTCTCTCTCACTCTATTGACGCCTTCGTTTGAGTGACAGAAAAATCCTCGAAATTTACGTGATGGTGACATTGACAACCTAAGCATAGACAATTAGACATACAGAACGACGTTTTGTCTATGTATTCATAATCTGAAATCAGAATGTGTGTGTTGGTCCTCGATATTGTATGGAACGACGTGCGTTCTGAAATTTTTCATATTCTGAATTCATAACGCATGTCAGATCAACTTTGTCAGATCAATCTGAAAAATTCATAATCTGAAATAATCAGAACGTGTGTGGTCAACAGCTAAATAGTATGCAAATCCGTGCGTTATGAATTCATAATATAAATCAAGAGTATTAAATTCATAATCTGATTCCGGATGTATAAGGCCGGCCTAAGGGGAGTACTTAGTTTCAGAGTAAATCGATTGTGACAGAAGGACATTAGGAAATTACAAGGGTTCGGAACGGGTTGGCTACGGAACATTAAAAATTGTTTCTTGATTTTATAGATAAGTTTATTGCATTGAAGTTTTACAAAATGATACTAATCGGCTCGCTTTACAAACAATTTATTTAATTGACAGTCATTTTATACTCATACACATTATACAGTACGTAACAATATGACACATAGTAAGGAATTAATATACATTCTTAAAACGGGTATTAATAAATGAGAAATGTACAGACATGTACACTCACTGTGTTCGTACTTGCACTTGCACAATACAAAATGATCATTAGGTAATTTTTTTGTTTACACATTAAAGTAAAATATTTAATTTCTAAATTAATTCTAATAATACTGTATAAAGCTTAACTGTAACTAACTAAAATTATAGCTACTTAAGTATTTTTATACATGGATTTAGATTATTATAAACAAATTATTATCTAACATCAACTTATGGTGACGGAGGAACATTTTCTTGGTTCTTGAGCATCTTGGCTTCGTCGGCACATTTCGTTGTTATGATTGATCTGAAAAACAAAAAAAACACGTGTTAATTACATAGTACATCATCATCATTATCATCATCGTCATAAAAGCCGAAAGACGTCCACTGCTGAACATAGGTCTCCCCCAAAGATTGCCACAAGTACATATTACATATGAAGGGTCCACGGTAAGAACATGTCTTAGTCAATTCAAATTACAGAAGGAAAAACCACCTTACTTTTGAAAGAATAAGTGTGAATTTGCCCTGATTTTTTTAGGCACTGGACATGTTTTTTCCGTAGACCTTTCATATTATAGGTATTTAAAAAAAAAAAAACGGTTTATTCTCATCCCCGGATAAATATATCTGTCAGATAAAATTATTACAATCCTTTTCCCCAGATATGTAAAAGAAAAGGACAGCTGACATTTATCTGTCATATATAATAATAGGATAGTGAAACAGGGTCATATACTTGTTATATGGTCACTAACTACATTATTTGATAAGCTAAAAAAAATAAGCAAATCGACTTAGCCTCACGGTAAGCTCAAAAAGGCTTGTGGGTGCCAAGCGACACATTATAGATACATAAACACAGAAATCCTTGTGGCAACCCAGGAGCAAACATAATTATATGATAAATAAATAAACAAATGAACCCGGAATCACTACCAACTTTACTAGACTACGGGGGAAGGAAATAGGTAATTAAAATGTGAATCTAGATTTACCGAACGAGGTTGGCGGGCACGCCGCAGCGATCGACAACTGTTTGGACGATGTCGCTGATAAGATTCGGGTCTAATTGTTTTTTCGCAGGTTTACCCTGGAAGGCGGGCGACGACTTCCCGGATAGACAGTGTGTTGCTAACATCCTGAAAATTAAGTAACTCTATTTAAAAAAAAATGTAATACATTTTTAGATTTATTTTAGATTTTATTTAGTTTTATTTTAGATTTTATGTAGTTTTAGTTTAGTTATACTTTTTAAATAAAATTTTGTATTTGTAGTTTGTATAAATATCAATAAAAGTTTTCAAATATACATCTTCATCTTCACGTTATTTACTATCTCTTTTCCTTACCTACCTACACGTACCTACGTATAAGGCAAATGTTAATACGAGAATTATACTGCGTCGTTCGTAGCATGCAAATAATATCAGTTGGCTGACAACATCATACTTTGATTCGGCGCGACCGTATTAGCTGACCGACGAAGCGGAATTGCCGATTTATGCATATCCTCACTATTCATTGACCAATTGTCCAATTTATTTTCTCATATTCTGAATACAATCAAATAACATTTCTCATAAAATTAATAAATAATTACCGGCGTGGAAAAACTTCCATTAACAATTTTCTTGTTACTTTCGTATAGGAACTCCAATCCATTTGTGAAAGCACTCTCGCGGGCACCGCAGCATACCCATCGCCAATTTGTTCCTGGGGGAGAAAAAACATAAGTATTTTATTGTCTGTAAGAAAATACTAAAGACAATGTACTATTGCATACTGTTTTCTTATTTACCAAGTCGTTGTCAGTTGTTTCCAGCATCTCTCTTATTATTCTCTTGCTTGGTCTTCTACCCTCTGGTGTCCACTCAGCGTCACGTACAGTAGAATCAGGAGTACACGTATCGATCTGAAAACGAGCAAGGATCATAAGAATCGGAATTGTAATAAGATAAGAAGTATACTTAGATTAATAAAATAAATATCTTAGGACATCTTTCACAAATCGACCTAGTCCCAAGGTAAGCTCAATAAAGGCCCAGACGACGATATACGAGTATATAATAGATAGATACATAGATACTAAAATATATAGACATAGACAGCCATGACCAAGGAACAAATATTTGTGATAAATAAATACACAAATAATGCCCTCGCCGGGATTCGAACCCGGAACCTCCAGCTTTGTAGGCAGGGTCACTACCAACTAGGCTACTGTAAAGCATTTGTCGTATAGTTACCGTTCTGGAGGAGCTCGATGAACGTTTCCGGGTTTTTCTCTTGTGATCGTTTTGTTGGTCGCACTGTTGTATCTTCAGCACTTCTGTATCAACATTCGGTTTCAGCTCGCTAGACGATTGCGAACATGACTCGCGGCACACTTTTAGTTGATTTTGAAGATAAGTGAACCTTTCATACAATGACGTTACTAATAAATTAATTTTTTTGATTGCAGGCGAAGTCCTTGGCTCTAATTCACTTTCATCTACTTGTGTTCCTTGGTCACAAGTCTCGTCCGATAGGATTTCACCGACAACGGTCGTGATCTGAAAAGCGTACAAAACTTATTATTATTTAAATACGAAAAACGATGCTAATCATTTTCAGAGCGATGCTAATAATTTTTGAGTGATATGACTTATTCTTAACTAGCGACCCGCCCCGGCTGGGTACGGGTACTATACCTACATAAAAACCTTCCTCTTAAATTACTTTACCTATTTAAAAAAATCTCATCAAAATCCGTTGCATAGTTTTAAAGATTTAAGCATGCAAAGGGACAGAAAAAGTGACTTTATTTTATACTATGTAGTGATGATGCGTTGTATTTTATATGGAAAATATATCTTGATTGCTTCGGATAAGCTACTAGTATATTTAATATGCTTGATAATATATTGTCCCCTTCTGCGGCTGAAGCAAACAAGTATCTAACTACATCAAGTAAACAAATAAGAATCGTGGTAACCGAAGAAAATATTATCTAACGAAAGTTCACAATGTTATACAAGGTTATTTTTTCACCAGTACAAATACTCTAGGAGGTGTATAAGTAAGTCAAAATGAACAACTTTTACTATGGGGCCGAACCTGAAATCGCGAAAAAAAAATCAGCTGTTTCATACATTTCAGACGACCATGAGTCGACAATTTCTATGGAACAGCTGATTTTTTTTTCGCGATTTCAGGTTCGGCCCCATAGTAAAAGTTGTTAATTATGACTTACTTATACACCCCCTAGAGTATTTGTACTGATGAAAAAATAACCCAGTATAGTACCGGAGCATGAGAGGGTTGCAGTTGCAGGCTGCTGAAGAAGGCTATGGCCGCCCCCCCCTCGGCGCCCCCTCCCCCCGCGTGCGCGGGAGTGCGCTGCAGCCGCACCAGCGCCTGCGCAGCGTCCAGCTCCAGCATGCTGCGCTGTCGGCGACGGGTAACTCGCAATACACGCATGTTTGATGGACTCATCGAATGTACTGGAAATAAAATGTATTCCAAATTTAAAGTCAATTAACCCCTTTTTCCATATTCATGAACTTTTAAATAAACTTCTGAATTTTAGTCGTATTTGTTATTTTACAGTTTCATTATCACTTAGTTTCCTAATGGATGTTAACTTAATTACAATAACGATACTAAAAACTAAATTTATATTCGTTAAAAATCACAATAAATTAAAATTGATATTAACCTCTGAATTTTTCCTAACAAAATTATTGTGCTCGTGACGTCGCATATGTTTCATATGGGAAATTTTAACACAAAAATAGTTTCAGCGGAAATAATACAGCTTTTATGTGAAAAAACAATATCGGTACAAACATAATTATTTAAATTAATGTATTAGTTAGGTACCAATATAATTTTAATGTTAGTAATTTTTATTTTATTAATTTTTCCTACTGTACACTAACACAGCCATGGACTGTCTGAAATAAGCAGGTTTTATTATATTTCTTATTTATTATGTATTTGATACGTTAAATTTTAATAATTGATTGTTAACTTTAACACGTCAAACTAAGGAAATTTACAAAAGTAAACATTTTAAAATACGAAAGTCAATTCTATTTTATTTTCATAAACATTTTTTAAATGTTCGTCTCATATTTAAGCAAAACAACATTAAATCGTAAAATTCGACAACATTCTTATTTTTGCATACCTAACTAGATTTAGGTACCTTTAGTAAGTTTATTTAGACTAACTTATAGACAAAAATCACGAGCACCGCACTACCTGTAGGTACCTAATCATCACCCTCAGACTGTAGATTTAAACAGATACTCGTACATTTAAGAACATTTTAACAGTCAGGTGGTAGAAAAATACAAGTTAAAAAAATAATAAACCATCGGTATGTAAGAAACTTATACTTTACCTGTCACAACTAACACTGATGCTACTTATATGTAAGTAATGGGAATTCACTAGACACAAGTAAGACTTTTAGGCAACACTCTCCAACAAGCCACAGGTCTTCACTGAATGATGTTGCTAATTTACTCACCCTCGTTACCTCCCCCACCCCGTTAGTTTTGAAAAATACCACGTTTACGATAGATAAGCTTACCTCGAATTAGAAGACGGGTAATATTAAGCAGGTACTCTATTTTATTATGCAGGTGGGCAAATTCTTTGAATAACGGGTACAATTCTGTCGGTCAATCTCTTTATCAAGATAAGATAGTCGCGTAATTAGCAATTTTTTTTACCTGGGTTAGGACTTAGGATACAAAGAGATGAAAGCCTCGGTCGGCAACCTAATTACGGAGGGTAACTTGTTGGAGAAAAGTTATATTTCCCTCGTGGTGTTTTTTCACTGGAATGTGAATGATTTATATAAAGTTTAAAAAATCAAATCACTTGAATCATTCGAATAAAAAAATATTTAAAATCGTTTCACGATTCTCAGAGATTGAGTAACAAACATACAAAATAAATATTTCAGTTGAATTGAGAACCTCCTATTTTATTGAAGTTGGTCAAAATAGGAAAATTTCAATAGCAGATCGTAACTAACGTATACTTTACTTAAGTACCTAATAGGAAATAGGAATACACTCAGACACTAACTAGACTAAAGCAATTCTCCACTGGAAGGCACCGGACAGGGGGAATCTACTAATACTATTCAGTTTAGGACCTAAACTGAATAGCCATGTGTCAGTTCCATAGAATATCTGTAAAAAATTTGCAAGCTGAACCTAAACTGAATCGCATTTAAGAGGTCATAGTCATGGTTAGTGCTGGTAAAGACTCGAGTCCTTCATTCTAAGACTCGACTCATTAAGGACTAGTCATGTAGTCAAAACTTGAGTTATTTTACAACGCTACAGAGACTCGTGTCACTCGCGCCTACAAGACCGAAAAGAACGTATACAATAAGCTTGTTCAGTTAAGATACGTTTATGAATAAGGGGAATAAGTTTCAGAGTAAATCGACTGTGGCAGAAGGACATTAGGAAATTACAAGGGTTCGGAACGGATTTGCTACGGAACATTAAAAATTGTTTCTGGATTTCATAGGTAAGTTTATTACATTGTAAACATGGAATTTGCATTGAAGTTTTACAAAATGATACTAATCGGCTCGTTTTACAAACAATATATTTTATTGTCAGGCATTTATACTCATACACATTAAACAGTACGTAACAATATGACACATAGCAAGGAATTAATATACATTCTTAAAATTAATACACATATTAATAATTGAGAAATGTACACATGTACTCTCACTGTGTTTTGTACTTGCACTTGCACAATACAAAATAATCATTAGGTAATTCTTTTGTTTACACATTAAAGTAAAATATTTAATTTCGAAATTAATACTAATAATACCATATAAAGCTTAACTTAAAAGTAACTAATTAAAAAGCTAAGTATTTTTCCCCTCACTAGCTTGTAAAGCGCTCGTTTATCCTTTAATACGAGCGGGTAAAAACGCTTTTTACCAACATGTGAATAAAGTAATTTGACATTGCTCTAATTCCTATAGCCCCCTAATGCCTAGTATAAGTGGATCTGTATGACCGTAGTAAACATGCGCAGTCGGAGCTCACATGTTAAATTGGTCGTGGTTTTTTTCTCATGGGTAACTTTGTAAGCCATTGGCTATATTTAAGTTCCAGGAGTAACTCTACGATACGTTTCGACATTGAGTTTTAAATGATTTCTTTAAGTTAATTTACATTTGGATGAAATTTGTAATCATATTTCCTCGCGATAGTGAGGGGAAAAAAGTTGTATTACACTTGGCGGCAAAGTTTGTTCAACTCTCGTGCCTTGAGACCTTCGCAATGCTGAAGATTCCAGTTTTTGAACCACTCACGAGCTCAATTTTGGAATCTTTCGCTAGCTCAGGTCTCAATATTGGCACGACAGTTAAACAACAACTTTGCCTCCTTGTATAATAAATAACTATTTACACACGGGTTTAGATAATTATAAACAAATTATTATCTAACATCAACTTATGGTGACGGAGGAACATTTTCTTGGTTCTTGAGCATCTTGGCTTCGTCGGCACATTTCGTTGTTATGATTGATCTGAAAAACAAAAAAAAATAAGTGTTAATTATAATCATTATCATCATCGTCATAACAGCCGAAAGGCGTGCACTGCTGAACATAGGCCTCCCCCAAAGATTCCCACAAGTACATTGTCCCACTTTGTTGGCGTGATTAATATGTATACCTGTACCAAATTACAGATTTCTAGTATTAACGGTCACTGAGCTATGCTGCGGACAGACGGACATGGCGAAACTATAAGGGTTCCTTGTGTACGGAGGAGAAAAATAGGTAATTATAATGTGAATATAGATTTACCGAACGAGGTTGGCGGGCACGCCGCAGCGATCGACAACTGTTTGCACGATGTCGCTGATAAGATTCGGGTCCAATTGTTTTTTCGCAGGTTTACCCTGGAAGGCGGGCGACGACTTCCCGGACAGACAGTGTGTTGCAAGCATCCTGAAAATTAACCAACTCTATTTAAAAAAAAATGGAATACATCTTCACGTTATTTACTATCTCTTTTCCTTCAGTTAGGCATATGTAAGTGCGTAAAAGGCAAATGTTAATACGAGAATTATACTCCGTCGTTCGTCGCATGCAAATAATATCAGTTGGCTGACAACATCATACTTTGATTCGGCGCGACCGTATTAGCTGACCGACGAAGCGGAATTGCCGATATACGCATATCGTCACTATTCATTGACCAATTGTCCAATTTATTTTCTCATATTCTGAATTCAATCAAATAACATTTCTCATAAAATTTATAAATAATTACCGGCGTGGAAAAACTTCCATCAACAATTTTCTTGTTACTTTCGTATAGGAACTCCAATCCATTTGTGAAAGCACTCTCGCGGGCACCGCAGCATACCCATCGCCAATTTGCTCCTGGGGGAGAAAATAACGTATTTTATTGTATGTAAGAAAATACCAAAGACAATGTACTATTGCATACTGTTTTCTTATTTACCAAGTCGTTGTCAGTTGTTTCCAGCATCTCTCTTATTATTCTCTTGCTTGGTCTTCTACCCTCTGGTGTACACTCGGCGTCACGTACAGTAGAGTCCGGAGTACTCGTAACGATCTGAAAACGAGCAAGTATCATAAGAATCGGAATTGTAATAAAATAAGAAGTATACTTAGATAAATAAATAAATAAATATCTTAGGACATCTTACACAAATCGACCTAGTCCCAAGGTAAGCTCAATAAAGGCTGGTACCCAGACGACGATATACGAGTGTATAATATATATATACATAGATACTAAAATAAATAGACAGCCATGACCAAGGAACAAATATTTGTGATAAATAAATACACAAATAATGCCCTCGCCGGGATTCGAACCCGGAACCTCCAGCTTTGTAGGCAGGGCAGGGTCACTACCAACTAGGCTACGGGAGCTGACTTGTAAAGCATTTGTCGTATAGTTACCGTTCTGGAGGAGCTCGATGACCGTTTCCGGGTTTTTCTATTGTGATCGTTTTGTTCGTCGCACTGTTGTATCTTCAGCACTTCTGTATCGACATCCGGCTTCAACTCGCTAGACGATTGCGAACATGACTCGCGGCTTGTTGCTTTTAGTTGATTTTGAAGATACGTGAACCTTTGATACAATGTCGTTACTAATAAATTAATTTTTTTGATTGCAGGCGTAGTCCTCGGCTCTAATTCACTTTCATCTACTTGTGTTCCTTGGTCACAAGTCTCGTCTGATAGGACTTCACCGACTACAGTCGTGATCTGAAAAGCGTACAAGACTTATTATTATTTAAATACCAAAAACTATGCTAATCATTTTCAGAGCGCTGCTAATAATTTTTGAGTGATATTACTTATTCTTAACTAGCGACCCGCCCCGGCTGCGTACGGGTACTATACCTACATAAAAACCATCCTCTTGAATTACTCTATAAAAAAAACTCATCAAAATCCGTCGCGCAGTTTTAAAGATATAAGCGTACAAAGGGACATAGGGACAGAAAAAG
>JALPQI010007274.1:0-55645 GCA_025490895.1 Thaumatotibia leucotreta | reverse complement strand
GCATCAAAACTAATTAAAACCGTAACCGTCAGCTTTATCGGGAATGCACTTTATAATATTGCAATTTAAGTGCACGCTGAATGTCACATTAATATTGCAACGATCATGCAAACACACCGGCCAGGTGCGTGTCGGGCCAGGGATGAAGGGTTCTGTAAAAAAAATCCTCTTCTTAATCACATATACTTAAGTAACTTCAATTTATGTAGGTACATAGATTAAATCTAGCTAATCTACTTAACCTAACCTATATCTAATATTGGCCGTTGTGGCATTGTACCGAGGATGCTGGCGGCATTTCCTCGCTGTATCGCCATACTGATGCGTTGTGCAATACTGTTGTTATATAATATATACTCGTAAATCTCAACCACATCATCCGAGAAGATACCTACGCAAAGAGCCCTTCTTTGTAATAAGATCCACACAAAGGTATGGTCTCATAAAAAAAAATTGTACAGCAATGTCTACTTAATTTCGCGAACATGCCAATAATATACAGTGTGTGACCTTGAACACGGGAGAAAAATGAAATGGGTGACTCCTTAAGCTATCCGCAATAATCCTGTAAAGGTCCCGATGTTTAAAAATCGATAAGTTTGGAAATATTGTTATTCAAAGTTATGGACTCGAAGTACTGGATCTCGGCATCACGATATCGTAGCTTGTCAGTCGCAAGAAATCAAGATAGTACCAGGTACTGAATCATAATAGTTATTTTGGTTTTATTTTTACACTAATTTGGTACGTTTTTTTTAAGTTTTCGTACATTGTTCAAAATGTTCAATGTTACAAAAATTATAAGTTATTAATAACTTTTATATCAAGTAAACGAACCCATAATAACAAAATTTCCAAGAAAAAACAAAAATTATGGCTCTACTTATGTGGAAATGATTGTTGCTTAGCTTATTAATGCACCATTTAAATTTTCACCCCGGTTGTATGCCACACACTGTATTATACTCAATCTAATAATGTCTGTCAGTAAAAAAGACGGCAAATTTAAATGTTATTTATTTGCCGTCATTCAAGTGTTGAAGGTCGCAGCAGTCCGCTGCTGGGCGCTCATCCTCACACCTTGCAACCTAAATGGTCGCGCGCCGTGCGGTTTCAAAGGAATTTCCACCCGCTGTCAATCCGTCTGTGGAATGAGCTCCCTGCCAAGGTTTTCCTTACTGTATGGGGCTCTTTAAAAAAGGAGTCTACAAGTTCTTAATGTGACACCCCTGTAGTTACAAGTTCGAGCTGCATCTCGGAGTTTCCCTAACATGTCACTAGATGGCGCGTCTCGACCGAAAACTAGCTAACGATGTTCCAACGTAGTTGTATTAAGCCAACTAACTTTTTTGTATTTTTTTGAGGATTTGTGTGAAGTGTATTAGCAGGAAAAATATACGTTTGTTGATTATTTAACACGGTATTTGTTCTTTGCTTTTACCTTCGAAACCCTGAATTTATACAGGTGCCTATAGGCTACGGTGACCGCTCTCCATCAGGGCCGTATGCTTCTTTGCCGCCGACGTGGTAGAAAAAAAATAACTAGGTTACACTTTACCATTAACAACGGAACCCTATAAAGGTCGATATCACTTACCAACCCCCAAACCATACATAAACCTTATCACCACTACGTAAAGTCTACGACACGTCAATTGTAGCACATAAGTCGTTCTGAACGGTGTTTGCGTGTGTTATCTGATAAGCCGTGCAAGGTGCAGGTAATCTACAGTTGGTCTTTAAGGTCATAATTGAAGTTCGCACGGATTTGAAACTTTCATAAAAATATTTCACACTTTCTTTCTAAGTGCGTCATTTAATTTTCTTGCGTTTTTAGCGATAAAAAAGTGAAAAATACGAGTCGAGATCGATTGCAAAAATTTTTTCATCTCGCCTGTTCGGTAAGTGCGTCAATGCGCGCCGTAGATGCGTCATTACACCCTAGGACAATCAAGGATTTTCATACAACATTACGTCTCACTAGCGCGGCGCCCGCAGCCGACGCAGGCGAAAATTGTGAGAAATGATTTAGACCATTTTAAAATAGTAGTCTTATGAAAATATATTGTTTAATTTACTTGTTTTACCTCACAGGTGTGATGTGTTTTTTTTGTTTTATCTAAGTTTTTTAATCATTAATGAGGATATTTTGTGTCACAACTGCGTCAATAATATAACAATTACACTAAATCGAAGACATAGGACTTAGTTTTGGACCATAGTTGAGAGCTTTTGGATTATAGTTGGGTAGTTTTACGGTACCGTGGCCGCTCCATTATATCTGATGGCGACTGTACTTTGTATCCCCAAAATTATTACATTGGATATTACTTTTAATGACAAGCGATTATAATCTTTCATTAGTATGCAAATTATACAGGGTGTTTTTTATATCATTAGCCATATTGCAATATGTGTTGGGTAAAGGCGTAAAAAAATATTTGGTAAAACAAAAATAATCCATTTTTCATTATCCTTTTTGTTATAGATTTTTTTTTAAATCCCATTATCTAACGAATGTTTGGTCAATATGATCACTTGCTTACTTTGCATACTGCCCCACGATCTCATAACTACCAAATCAGATTGGAAAGGGTGTTTGAGTTTGCAACTTTAATTAACCCGCATAAGGTAACTAATTCAATGCGTTATAATGTACGTAACAAGTTTCCTACGCGTGGTGGGGAATGGAGGTGGAGCTTAACTTGCAGGTAAATCCCACGAGACAGCATTATCAGTCTATCGCATACAGTACTAATAATGAGGGTATTTTGAGTTGCGCGCCGATCTGAGGGTAGTTTGACTCGAGCGCGGACACGTAAGCGCACTCCTTCTTTGTTTACAGAGTCCTGTACAAATGGCACATGGCATCTTGCGATCAGCCGAGCCAGCATAATTTGACCTCAAGAACGGAGTAACTTAAATGTTCCGTCATGCAAACGCGTACTGGTTTACCTCAGATATCGATTCTAATGCACTCTCTAAGCAAATTGAATTGTTGATGACGACGAGCAGGTACAGGTAGGTATGCGCTTGGGCAGTTTTATTCAAATAACAATCGTGTATGCATGTAGTTGAATGACGTCGGCTGATCGGTGCTTGTAATGAACTCCTGATTGGCTAAGACTTGACTACTCAAACCTGCTACCCTTTTGTCTGCCATCGAATCGCACGGATTGAAACAAACTTGCCTAGTGACCACAAATTATGTTTTTGCCGGATAAAAAACGGGAAAAAAAACTAAAAAAAAGTGTCACTTTTTTTTTCAAAAATGTTGTGTACTGGTGATTGCGAATGACATATCCAAATTTGGCTAACGACATAACAAACACCCTGTATTATTAAATGTACCTATGAGTATAATATTACTTATATTCATTGCGTTTTGAGGGTTACGAGCAAACACTGGGAAATAATAGTACATTGTGTATTTAGGGCGGTAAACAAGAAATTACGAACGAGTGTGAATTCAAGCCCGAGCTGAAGGTGAGGGCTTAATTCTAACACGAGTTCGTAATTCTTGTACCGCCCGTGGCACACACAATGTTTTTCATCACACCTGTGATGCAAAAAAGTAAATAAAACAATATATTTTCACAAAACTACTCTAAAATGGTCTAAATCAGGGATGACTTAATTTCATCATTTTCATAAAAGAAATCTCGGCGCGGCGCGCGGCGTGCGCCGGACCCCGCTAGTGCGACGTAATGTTGTATGAAAATCCTTAACGGCATACTATGACGTAATGACGCACCTACGGCCCGCATCACCGCAGCGTATTGGCGCACTTACGGAACAGGTGTGATGAAAAGTAAATTAACAATTCCCAAAAAGCTTGAACATTTGGATCACGTTTTAGATTTTGATAAAAATTCGTATGCTGGTAGAGTTAATGTTGCTGAGCAAGATATTCATATTAATATTCATATTCATACCATTTATTGCGTTTCATGTTGTACATAAGGTCTTATATTATTATATGATATACCACATTTCCCAAAATGTCCCTGAATATTTGTATGAAAGTTTCCTTTTTTGTTACCAGATTCTTATACCGTCGAGTCTCGTGTCTTCGCCTAGGATACCTATCTTCGCCTAGAGTAAAAAATTGAAGATTCCGCATTCATTTTAGGGTGTACAATTTTTGTCACTGATCATTATCTGATAAAAGATTGATGATGGGCAGCAGCGTCATCATAATGGAATGGTCACATCACTGCAATCGCCAATCCGCTTGCCCAGCGTGGCGATTGTGGGCATTTGCCTCCTACTTAATGCGTCTATACGCATTGTTAATGGGAAAGGCCTACGTCCAGCAGTGGACTATCATAGGCTGATGATGATGAGGGTGGACAAAAAATTACTAAATATAAATTTTGAAAAACATGTACTTTGCTACGTGACAGTCTGCTCAGAAAATAAGGCGGGAATTTCAATATTTCACACTATTTTTTTTTTTTTTTTGTATTTAATTATTCCTGCAATCTGTCTATCTTTGACATTTAGCTGGAGGTTAAGTATGTATAAAAAGGCGTGCGTGGTGCGATATCCTATGATATGCCCATCAGTTATTTAAAATCCCAAATCTACTTTAAAAGATCTTGAGGTGCTCTCGGTTCTTTTCAGCCTTTTAAAAGTTGTATTGGGTAAATCTTTCATCAGATTTCTTGCTAACATGTTTGGGTGAGACTCCATTCGGTTAAGATATTTGGTTAAAGTATCTGCCACTTCTTGGTCTATAGTTTTGATATTTAGATCTTGGTGTAAGCGATCGTTCTTGATATACCAAGGTGCATTAGTGATGATACGTAGTATTTTTGATTGAAATCGTTGTAGTATTCCCAAATTGGATTTTGAAGCTGTTCCCCACAGCTGGATGTTTAGAGATATAGGTTTGAGTATGCACTTGTATAGTAACAATTTATTGTTTAAACTAAGTTGTGACTTGCGTTCCAAGAGCCAATCCATTTTACGCAATTGTTGGCCTAGGGCTTTGCGTTTAGTGAAGATGTGTTTCGTCCATGTTAGCCTCCTGTCCATGTAAATCCCCAAATAACGCACATGGTCTGATTGCGGAATAACTATGTTGTTAAGTTTTACTTCGGGGCACGTTTCTCGTCTAAGCGTAAATGTTACTTGAACGGACTTTGTCTCATTTGCCTTAATTTTCCAGTCTCTAAGCCAACTCGATATTTCATTGAGACTGTCTTGTAGTTTATCTGATGCACCTGTGGGAGTATTGGCTACCGCGAGCACAGCAGTGTCATCGGCGAAAGTTCCGGTCAGGACATTTTCAGGGGTTGGAAGATCAGAGGTATATATAAGGTAAAGTAATGGGCCCATAACACTTCCCTGCGGTACTCCGGCTTTTATATCATGTAGATTTGTCTCACCATTGCCATGACTTACATAGAAGTGTCGATTGTTGAGGTACGAAGTCATAATTCTAAAATAATTGATTGGTAAGTTTATAAGTATTTTATAAAGAAGTCCTTCATACCAAACTCTGTCGAAAGCCTGGGATATGTCTAGAAATACCGCAGATACATATAGTTTATGTTCGAACGCATAGTTTATTTGTTCCACTAGTCTGTGGACCTGTTCCACAGTACCATGTCCTTCTCTGAAACCGAATTGGTGATGCGGGATCAATTTGCAGTTTGCAACTTCAGGCATAATACGCTTCATAAATAATTTTTCCATTAGTTTCGCCGGTATCGGTAGCAGACTAATTGGGCGGTATGATTTTACTTCAGTAGGTTCTTTACCAGGTTTCGGAATCAATATAATTTTTGCTACTTTCCATTGTGGAGGTACGAAGTTTTTCCAGAGTACGGCATTGTAGATTTGGGTTAGAAATTTTATTCCAATGTGCGGCAATTCCCTGAGGATTTTAGCAGTAATGAGGTCGTATCCTGGGGCCTTATGTAGGTTTAGGTTTTGTATACATGATTTAACTTCTCCGTGTGTGAATTTATGAATGGGAGGATCTAGTTGGTGGGGCTGGTTTAATATGTCTATTATTTCTTGCTTCTTCATTGATTCAAGATCATTATTTGGCGTAAAGACTGAAGATAAGTGAATTGCAAATGCCTCTGCTTTATCCTGATCGCTTTTAGCCCAGCTGCCGTCCAGTTTTCTGATTGGAGGTTGATGGACGATTGGTCTATTGAGCTTTTTTGTAGCCTTCCAAAGTGAGTAATCAGTTGCTTTGGTTGCGTCTAGATTTCTGAGATAAGTTTCAGTTTCCCTATTTCTGTGCGTTGTGAGAGCTTCCTTGAGTTTAGAAGTGAGGTAATTAAGCTCTTTTTTGTGTCCTGAATACTTAGATTGTTGCCACAATTTTCTAGCCCGGCGTTTTTGTTTCAGTAGTTCAGAGATATACCTGGGGTATACGAAGATTTCTCGATTCTTATCCTTAGTGGTAGGAGTAGCAGTCCAGGCTGCTTGTTGAACAGCAGTGTTGAACAATTCGACGGCTTGGATGACATCATCGTCAGACTTGAGAGGTATTTTGCAGTCGAGTGACTTCTCAATCAATTCCTGGAAGTATGGCCAGTTTGTATTTTTACTGTGCAATTTACACATTTTCGGAATTGACGAAAATTTACAGCTTACGTCAACTATTTAATAAGGGTGAATGGTCTGATGAGAGATCCAAGCTCGATTTGCATTTTAATGTTGACTGGTGTAATCCTTTAGTCACAAGGAAGTCTATTAAATCCGGTTTTTTGCTTAAGTCCGTGGGCCAGTAGGTGGGTTCACCAGTTGATGCCACACCCTAGTTGTAGAGTGTCGATTGATTTTAAGAGCTCTCGTCCCTTGGGTGTAATCAATCTAGAGCCCCACCTGGTGTGTTTAGCATTATAATCTCCTCCAGCTATAAATCGATGGCCGAGTGTGGAGAAAAATGAACAAAAGTCATCCTTTTTCATATTATGCTTTGGTGGTATGTACAATGCTGTTATATTGATCTCCCCTTTAGAGTCTTCTGTGATGATGCTAGTCGCTTGAATTTTTTCTGTGCAGTAAGCACCAGCTGCATAGTGCTTCAATTTTTCTTTTATTATTATTGCAGAGCCACCATGAGCTTTGCCATCTGGGTGCATGGTATGATACAGTTTGTATTTGGGAATATTGAGATAACTTCTGGCCGTAAAATGTGTTTCCGATATTAACATTATATCAATATCATGTGTGTCGAGAAAATGTTTTACTTCTAATGATTGTTTTGTCAGCCCGTTGGCATTCCATAGTGCAATTTTTATTTCTGTGAATTTTTACACATAAGGGTCATTAGGTTTGTCAATAGATTTGTCATTGTGCATAATTGATTCATGATTTGTTTGAACATCTTAGTTAGTTGTTTTATGTCATTGTTTGGACTTTGGCCGGATTCCATCTGGGGACAGTCGTCATTTAATTTGGGCTTAGGTTTCGAGATGGTTTTAGTTACTTCTGCATAAGAAATTCCTGCTTGGCTGGGCTGGCTGGTGTAAATCTGTGCCGGGATCTCGTTTGATTTAAGGACATCATCTTCATCTAGTTTTCTCTTAGGTCTCATTTTAGGGTTTACTTTTTTTGTAGGTCTTTATAGACTTTACAGCCCTTATAGTTTGCCGGGTGTCTTCCTTCACATAAGGTGCACTTATCGTTGTTTCCTAAAAATTTATTTGGGCATTTCGCTGATTCATGATCACCGGCACATTTTATACACTTTGGTTTGCGATGACAATATTTTTTAGTGTGACCATAGCGTTGACAGTTTGAGCATTGAGGTATCTCGGTAACAGGTTTTGGAGGTTCTACAATAACCCGGCAGTTAAGAATGCTTTTGAGTTTGTAAATATCTGCATTATTTTCTTTCGGTGTGAGTTCGACGATAAACATGTGAAGCGGTTTTTTACTAAATCTTTGTTTTATATTCCATACATTTACTGTTTCATGACCGATCACCTTTAACGCTTCCTTTATTTCATCTATGTCGGTAGATGAATGAATGTTTTTTATTACTGCTTTGAAGGACCTTTCGTGTTTTGGCTTGTAACTGTTGAATTCAGTTCCTTTAAGATCAAGTTGCTTTTCGACTTCCTTGTATATTTCCATAGTTTTAATATGTATTTTTACTTTATTATTACGTTGTACTTTCAATTCGTAGTTATTTGCAGCATATGTTTCAAGTAGTTCTTTCAGGGGATTTATATTTTCGACGTCATCTATGAGCATCGGAGGAGGCCTTGGATTTTTTGGTTCTACATTAGATATTTCTTCTTGGTCTTTAAGTAAGTCTAGTGTATCGAAAGAGTTCGACGTTGGTATTGTTGGCGCTTCACACTAAATAGGCGAAGATAGGTATCATAGGCGGAGACACGACAATGATTCATACAAACATTTTGGGACATTTTGGGCAATGTCGTGGATCTTGCTCAGAATCATTGAATACCTACCAGACTACCAATTTTTATCAATAGGTACCGAAGACGTGATCTAAATGTAACCTTTTGATAAATGCTCAATTAGGCTATTGGCTGTTAAAAACGGAATCAAAATATGATAATGGCAACTATAGCACCATCGTATTAAGATGGCTTTACACCAAACGAGCGAATGCTCATTTTATCCCCACTCTATGAAATTCGTTCGTTACACAAAAATATAAGAATCGTGTCATATGACACGACGCTGGTTTTCAGGCCAACCGAGCTAAAAAGTGAAAAATAAAAATAACTAGAACAATAGGTAAAACAGTAACAAGAGTCGGTAAATGTGCACAATGTAGCAGTTAAAAGATAAACAAAACGTAATTCGTCGAAATTCGTTGATTTCGTAGGGTGGGGGATAGAATGAGCATTCGCTCGTTTGGTGTAAACCCACCTTTATAGGTGAGAGGAGCGAACAAAGTGGCCATAAATATCAGAACACGACCCTAATTGCAAGGCGTTAATAGTCATAATATCATTGTCATCAAATTGCAGAACCAAAGTAACCGATACAGCTCTCCGAATCGCTAAACTGATGTGGCTGCGCACATACCACGTAGAAGCGATGACCGTTGGTTCGCAAAAGTTCTCGAGTGGCGGCCACATACCTATCGGAAGGCACAGCGTGGGTAGGCCCCCCACAAGGTGGACTGATGACCTGGTGAAGGTCGCAGGACTCCGCTGGATGCAGGCTGGCGCAGGATTGGTCATTGTCGCAACATTTGGGGAGGCCTATGTTCAGCAGTGAACGTCTTTCAGCCGATATAATGAAGCCGAAACAACCTCTAGGTTGTATAACAATCCTCTACATTACTGGTTACTTTCGGGTAAATTCTATATTTAAATGTATGACATTATTATCAACATAATAAAAACAAATAAAATAGAAATTTGGTTCAGTCATCCTTGAGGCTCCGGCTTCCGGGTCACGCTCGCGCACCGCGTAAATATAAAATAAATGATGATTCTTCAAGAGTCTACCTCTGTGTTTCTTCTTACACCTGCACCTCCCACAGTACTGTTCTGATATGAGCACCTGGTATTGCATACATATTTATGATGGCGACAGCTGTGGCCATGTTTGTAGCATTCTCTCAGCATGCGTTCTGTTCTCACTGCGAATGTTAACAGTGGCAAATATCTGTTATCTACACATGTGATTATTTGTTAATTTTCCTCGTGCTAAATTGTAAGCGCAATTTTATTTAAGGGGGCCTTCGCGTATTTAGGTGAATATCTGAGCGTTTTGGTGGCATCATTTTTGACGAAGTTTCTAAACGTCAATGTTTATACTTCGTCATTTGTATTAAGGTACCGTGTCTCCTTCCAATGACCAAATAGCACATTGTAACGAATAGAAACTTCGGCAAAAATGATGCCACCAAAATTACGGTCGGAACGCTCAGATATTCACCCATTTATGAACAAGACTGTACTGCGTGTTGCGTGGTGATGGCAGTATATTTTATTGTAGCATTTGTCACCACCCCAACTATTCCCGTCGTAAGAGTTGACTAAGGGATTGAAGTGTCATTGGCCTGATGATGGGCAGCAGCATTATCATAGTGAACGACTATCGATATTAGGGCATTACCTCCTAATGGATACACATAGTAAGGTGTAGCGTGGGCAGGCCGCCACTAGGTGAACTGATGACCTGGTGAAGGTCATGCTATGAAGTTTGTTAACCAGCTTAGGGCATATTAGGGCATTTTCACTTTTAGGGACACCCATTTAGCGCGAAATTAAGAAATTTTAATTGCAGTCAGCTTTGTAACAGTTAAGTACAATATATTTAGAAATTTAAACTTGATCGGCGTTTTTATATTATTACATGGCTTATAAATTGTAAAATGAACACCAAAACCGAGTTAATATCGAAATTTAGTGCTTAATTGTCGTTACAAAGCTGACTGAAATTAAGGTTTATTAACTTCACGCTAATTGGGTGACCCAAAACTGAAAATGCCCATTACTTGTAATTTTACGCCATGATATACAAGGAAAGAGAAAAAAATATTTAAATTTATTTAAATGGTTTCCTAAAATGCATTTATCACTGCAGTCAAAAACGAATAAAAAAAAGACATTTCCTCTTAAAATTCATCAACAATTACCAATTACCAATTTTTTTTTATTTATAAAATTCCGCTAAGTTTTTCTTGTTACGTGATTCCGCAGGGAAATGAAATAATGTGTAGTAAAGCATTATTGGGTACATTAATTTGCGAAAAGGGCCTTTAACAAATATTATCACCGATCTGGTGGCATGGCGACTGATACCCGCTGTACATACGTTTGTCTGTCTGTACTTCCTGAACATGGGAGCATGGCTCATTCGACTAATTAATGTGTGTATCATCATCATATTGTCAGCCGAAAGACGATGACTTCTAAACATAGGTCTCCCTCAAAGATTGCCACAATGACCGGTCGTGCGCCTCCCGCTTCCAGCGGACTCCTGCGACCTTCATCAGGTCATTAGTCCACCTTGTGGGGGGCCTACCCATGCTGCGCCTTCCGGTACGAGGCTATTATAAAATAAATAAATATATCTTGAGACATCTTACACAAATCGACCTAGTCACACGGTATGCTCAATTAAGGCTTGTGATGTGGGTACCAGGCGACGATATAAATATAATAGATAGATACATATAGATACTTAAATACATAGACAGCCGTGACCAAAGAATAAATATTTGTGATAAATAAATAAGCAAAGAATGCCCTCGCCGGGATTCGAACCCGGAACCCCCAGCTTCGTAGGCAGGGTCACCCAACCATTATTACTAACTATTATTTTCCAGTACATTAGGAATTAGACTATTTCTTCTTAGATTATATCTAGTTTGATCTTATGCCCATATCGCATGCATACTGCATAGTTCTAGCTGCATCAAACACCTTCATGATTACAATAATTGCACAAAAATGCCATGCACTTTTAGTCGTAAATGCTACTAAGTCCTAACCCTCATCCACTCTTTCTCAATAAGAGCATATGCACTCACGGTCAATGAGTACGAGTGAGGTGGATTTTTTCATAGAAAATACTGGAAACATGCTGATTACAAATATTTAAAATAAATATTTATAATACAAGTGGAACCGTTTTAACATCAGATTATATTGGAATTACCCTGAAGTTTTCACCCGATCCGAAAAACACGGAACTTTATCGATGATGACTCCGTAGAAATAAAAATAGCAACTCATGATTAAAAAACTCGTATTATCATACATTTTAGGTGGTTTTCTTAAACGGTCTACATTTTTGTCTATACAAACCGACCTAACGACAATTTGAAAGTTTTTTTGGATTTATTTATAAATTTAGGGAAATTCCAATACAACCTGATTTAAAAATAGATTTTACCTACACTATAAATATTTTGAAAAATATTTGAAATCTCCGTGTTTGTATTATTTTCTATGAAAAAAAGCACCTGACCCGTATTCATTGACGGAGTGTGTATGTATTGCAATATGAATTTTCTAAAGGTGCGTTTAAACCAAAAGAGCATTCGCTGTTCTAGCGCCCGTTCTACGAAATCAACCAATCACGTTTTGTGTACCGATCGAATTTCGTAGAGTGGGAGGTTAGAACAGCGAATTCAATGCTCTTTTAGTTTGAACGCACCTATAGGAAAACTCATGAAGCGAGTATGTATTTATTGGCGTCTCCTCTGTTATTATAATAGGAGTAGGGTTTAGGGTCCAATGAATGAGACAATTACCAACTTCGTATTTGAGCAGTGGTTTATTCTTCACCAATTCGCGATATTAAAACATCAATCTTAAAATAACAAAGCGTATGAGACAACGTCTGCAACTGACCATTTCGATGACAAGAATGCCCCCACCAACCATCAGTCAGGTTACTTATAGGACTTAGAGGGTCCGGGCGGGTGCAGGTGGCGTGACGTCATACTGGCGTGATCGCCTGATCGGTCAGGTCAGGTGCAGCTGTTGTTTTTGTACATTGATTACTATTGGATATTTTTCACATTTTAGATTCTACATGATGACGCCGCCGTCACGGCCATACTGACATACGCACGTCCTCGTGCGTGCAGCTTTACAACAAAGCATATCAGAATCGAAAGAATGACTTTAACTGTTCGATCATCCTGACTGATAAATTATCTTGGCTTGATACCACAAATGATGAATCAGGTTAGCCTGGGCCGAACGTCAGGACTAGCCTCTTAGATCCTTCTGCATGACACTAGAGGAGTCACTTCTTCTTTACCTGCTAGTCCGGGCATTGTTCTTTTTGCCCCTTTAGTGGAGTTATGTCCGGTGTCCTTCAATCAAAACGTATCTTTTCCTTGGCTAGACCGGACATTATTGTTTTTGTCCCTTTAGCGAAATGATTGGTCCGACCCGACATCTTTCAATCAACATACACTCATCTTTATTGGCTAGACCGGACACTAATACTTTGTCCCTTTAGCGTGCTTAAAACTGATTGGTCCGGCATAGCCCTTCAATCATATTTTTGTACTCCCTTTTTATAGTTTTATTCTATTTTTTTTTTCTTTTGGAAAGCTACTATCTCTCAACAATATGCTGTCATTATCAATAACATTTGGCAAATGGTTATAGTGACAAAACGAATCAAACTATTGTCAATGTGACACGCCGCCGTCACGTCATCATGACTAGTTGACTATAATTTTCATTTTTTTTTTTTATTAACTCTTTTTTTTTATATCTAGTATAATGTTAATTCTAGACCGCTTACGTAACTTTTTGTTTTTACTTTTTTGTTATGTTGTTTTTTTTTATATTTACTTTTATGTTTCTATTTTTTTTATCATTATTTTTTAAATCCACATTTCGCCCTCAGCGTGACCAGTTATTCTCCTTATACATGTTTATTGTAATAAGACATAAGTCAATGCTTTTTTTATAGACTATCTAGATTTTTTTTTGACATAGCAACGTAAACCAAATTCAAATATGACCTCAATTTTAAACCGGCAATTTACATCGAACAATAACCACTTTTCACGCTTTTGTCATTGCTCAGAAATTTGTTTTGAGTTGACCAAATGAGATATTTTATCGTTCTATTTTCATAATTCCTGCCACCTGTCTTAGCTATGTTGTAGCTGCTGCACTTTTAACACATTTCTTGTAGACACAAAATTCAATTTCAATTTTATTTCATTACCATTGCAAACATATGAAATAAACAACCAAAATATTTTTCTTCCAAATGTTCCACAAACAGGCCATAGATTAAACACAAATTTTGATTTATTCGAATTGCATTTGGAATATTTTTTTGCCAACCCGCGATTCTTCAAATTTTCTCGCGCTCACTTTACGCTCAATATTCCCAGAAAGTCAAGAAAATGTTTTTTTCGTATGGAACATGTACGTTGTATTTGCTGAACATCTGAACGACTCTCTGATATTTAGATTGTAAGTACCTAAGATTTTTTTTTCTTTACTTTTGGGATGTTTTGAAACCAATAAAGGACTTTCATTTTTTTTTTAAGTTTTTTTTTTTTAACCCAGGTATTTTACTATGCACTAGATTACTAACTGACCAGATCAAAGAGTGAGGTAAGATAAGCAGCAATTTTGTTGACTTACTTCGATCGATTTCACTGCATAATATTCTTTGATGATATATGGTATGTGATATTTCTGACCATGTGAGCGTAATTTTAAGATAATATTGATTTCAGGGGCACAACGTTGGTCGCCAGTTCTTGTGTTTTTTTTTTACTTTTTTTTTGCTGATGTGTTGGTATATTTCCTTTAAAACGATATTTAGTCACGATTGCAAGCTCGCCGTCAAGCGATAGATTCTAGAACTTCACTTTTTTTTTTTTTTTTTTTAGGGAAGTTAGAACAAAAGTCGTTGTGTCAATTTTTTTGTATCAACTGATGCAGTTTTTTGTGAATATCAACTATCTATGTCATCAAAGTAACACTAAAGTCGAATTACAGGACTAAAGTTTTAACATTCCTACAAGGCCCTTAAAGGCTGCCACCCAAATTTGTTTCAAACTGTGACATCACGGTTGCCAATCAGTGATAAGTTTACTATGGGAGAACAAGATATTTGCTATTTTAACTGGGAACTAATAACTTTAATATGAATGTTGTACAAGTTTTTTTTTTTTTTAAACTACAGAGTGAACGGCGAATTTTTTTTGTAGATTTAACTACACTATGTCACAAAAATTAACACTAAGAATCAACACTATTGCACAATAAAACCAGCGTAAATAATAAATTGAAAAAGGTCATGAGCTTATCCTGACCTAGAGGTCGTGTAAAATTATTCACCAATAGACAGCATGTCTCAAACTCTATAATTTTCACAATTAATTAATTGCAATTCTCATTTACATTTGTGCAACGAAAATGACAACACTTCAACGCTCATTAGCAGTGAAATTCTGACGCCGTAACTTAATCACATTATTATCGTGTTAAATTATTATTACTATTTGTCTATTATCATGTGCTGAAAACATGGAAATCCAAGAAATTGGCAGACGCTTTTTATTATATTCAAAGTCAATTAGTTAATCAAATTAAATATACTTTGATGCCGACCTGTGCCAAGTTATAGGCACACCTCATTTTAAAAATCAAAGTGTCCTCAATAAAGGCTGTTAGTTTTGATTTTTGCCTGTTGTCAACGTTTCTAGGTAAAGGATGTCAACGAATAAGTGCCGTTGATCAAGATTGCCAACAATAATGAGACATTTTTCTATCATGTTTTACGTACAATTTTGAGATGCTATGTGATATGTAGCACTCCAAACGAGGCTTTGAAAAAGAAAAATATCACCCAACTTTACGTACTTTAACTGAAATGGTATTTTTTTATATTTTTGAAATTTAAAAATCGCTTTCATGATTTATTAAAGTTGTTTTTTGCAGTCAAGTTATTGATACCGCACTTCTAAGGAAGTTAAATCACTATATTATATTGTAATCAGTAAATCTTGTAATTTTCGACCATAACTTAATGACAAAAGTGTTTTACGACTACCACTTACAACTGCTAAAGTTTCAAACTGATACGAGTGACATGTGACAACAGATTTCAGCGTTTGTAATTTTTATAGGTAGGTACCCGGTGCATACATTTTTTATTTTGCTTAATTTTTTGGACATTTAGTCTTAAATACTTCTTCAGAAGACTTTAAATTTAGACTACTTTGTTGTCATTTTCATGATAACGCAGAATTTAAATAAAAATCCTACTTTAGATAGTAATTTATTGATGTCGACGGGCACTGAACTCTGACGCCGTCAACGCGTCATATGTGTGAGCAAGTATTTTAGCGTCAAGTCTTAGGGCAGTGTTAAAGGGCTTTCTTTTTTTTTATTAAGCCAAAAGATATTTAATTGGTATTGGCTTGTTTTTTTTTTAGTATCTTTTTTTTTGTTTTAATTAGTTCAGTCTTTGTGAACTTTAAACCAGAAGCTATATGTTCCTAAAAAAAATCCGGATCATTTATCAATTTGGCCACTAATCCATGCCATTTATCAATTTGGTAACTATTCAAAGGCAAAGGGCACCTATTGGGTCTGATATTATAATCGCACATACGCATTGCGATTTTAGCGTTTTTTTTTTTTTATTACTAGCTACATGGGTTTAGATTCAGTTGGAAATAACCAAGAGATAAGTAACCAATCAAATTGATTTAATTTCTCCGATTGTACTTATTCACGTGTTTGGGTGTTTATCGATAAAGTTGCTGAAAAAATTTTTTTTTTTTTTTCACGACGTTGACGATTTGTTTCTTATCTCGTTAAGTTTTTGTCAATTGACCAACTATCAAACAAATTATTGTTTATTTAACAATAATTACGCATCAATGTCTCAGAAAAGTTATAGGTACCGGAAATTGGGACACAAATTCCTGCTTATGTTCTCATTATGACGTGACGCATCGTGATCGGTAAAATCGAATGATAAATCATGTACTATATTGTACGTGCAGATTGTTAATTACGGGATTATTAAGATACTTCTCAAAACTGCTTGTTCAAGAAATGACTCACCAATATTGCAATTCATATGACTGCTTAGTCACAATTATATTCTACACCAGGCTCAAAGAGCCATGCAAAGCAGTTAAAATTATCACTTGTTTGCTGGTATTTGCGGTAGGTATTGTTGCCCGTAGCTGAAGTTCCATCTTCCTTTCGTTTCTTGTACCGCATAGGACAGAAAGTAGCGTCGTGGTTGATGTAGTTGCACACGTAGCAGGGAACAGTAGATTTAGGTTGGTTTGTTTTTGTTCAAACGGCCGTCATAATCTTCACCACGGTGACCAATTTCTTCGCATAATTTGCAATTCTCTCGAAACTACTGTATCGATGTACGTAGTCTTATTGATGAAACTCCTGGGATCACTCTCTTTATAGGTGGCTTCCACATTCCTTAGTTTTAGGTGTGAAACCGCGGAGAAAATTCTCTTGATCGATTCTGGTATGTTTGGATCCGATGGAATCATCTTTGACAGAGAATGGGCGAAAATACTACTCGTAGCTACAGCTTTCTACTGCGTCCAATCCAACCGAATAGGCCAACATTTAAGCGAATGTAGACTTGATTTGATGGCGAATTTAGGTTCGGCACTTCTGATATTGGCGTCTCCTCTGTTATTATAATAGGAGTAGGGTTTAGGGTCCAATGAATGAGACAATTACCAACTTCGTATTTGAGCAGTGGTTTATTCTTCACCAATTCGCGATATTAAAACATCAATCTTAAAATAACAAAGCGTATGAGACAACGTCTGCAACTGACCATTTCGATGACAAGAATGCCCCCACCAACCATCAGTCAGGTTACTTATAGGACTTAGAGGGTCCGGGCGGGTGCAGGTGGCGTGACGTCATACTGGCGTGATAGCCTGATCGGTCAGGTCAGGTGCAGCTGTTGTTTTTGTACATTGATTACTATTGGATATTTTTCACATTTTAGATTCTACATGATGACGCCGCCGTCATATTTAACAATTTATCCACTAATAATAAGGTGTTTTTTTTCAGTAATAATGTTAAGATACGAGGTTTTCAAAATAACTATCGGATATAATAATTACATAGACATCAAAGTCGATTAAAGAAACTGACATATTAACAGCCAAATTATAAGTCTGCGAGTGTTTCGTTATAGAAAATTATAGCTTCGTTGTATTTTTTTAAACTCTAGTAGTATTCGCTTATGGTTTAAGTCTTATTAATAAACATGGAATAAAGTAGGCATAACTTTAATCCGAGGTGTAACTGAAGATTAGTGAATTTCAATATTAATAAATGCAGAAACACGAATAAACTAAAAACGAACGCATGGGAGCAAGTCCATATTAAGTAAGTCAAGTAATTTTGATTTGTCTGCAGTTTCGTTCTCGGATGCAGTAGCCGGAGAACCATGCCCCATTTGATTGTTATAGAAACATTAATAAGAACACCCTCACATAGTATTTATTCGTGTCTACTTTTACTACTGTGTAAAGCCCTGTCCGGTGTTAATATTATGTACAATACATTCATATACAATGTAATAAAAACAATTTAAAATTTCAGTTCAAATGTTACTGCGACAAGTTAAAACTGGCCTAGAATTTAAGAATGTCAGGAGAATAGAATTGGCTGATAAAGAGCATAAAATTATTTAAAATGGAAATGGCTGTTGAAGAGCACAACATTAAAATGGAAAATCACAGGGAGCATTTGCGATGTGCTATATTGGAGAGGGAAGTTTTGGAAATGAAAAACGCCCGTGAATTTCTCAATCCTTAGTTGTGTTTAAATAACATACATGATGTTATATAGATTAATAATTTACGTATTAATTTATGTTAAAATTATAAGACGCTAACCAGAGAGTACCATTTTGTTCCATTCAAGGGCCTATATTAGATTTAAGTTAACCTTTTATAATTGTATATACCTATTATAATATATATTATTAATTATAAATAAATAAAAAAAATCGGATAATTAATACTTTTATTTACAAAATAGGGCAATAAGTGTATTAATAATGTACAGTCAAGGTCACCAATATGTTTTCACCACATAGTTCCAAGAATATATTTACCTATCGACATTATTACTAAGGCGAAAAGTCCATGTATACATGCTTTTGACACTTTAGACGATTCCATATTTGGCCTTGACTGCACATAACAAATTAAATACTACACTTCTTTAAAAATTGATTGTTGTTGTCGATGATTGCTGGTGTTACTGGGACGGTGGTGTCATCATTCGCTTCATCTTCTTCCAGATCGTGTCTGTGCATTACAATATTGTGCAGTACTGCCAGTGCAACAGTATATAATTTTGTATTTTCCAATTTTGTGGTAAATCCTCTCAGCAAACACTGAAAACTTTGTTTCCATACTCCAAACTTTCAGATGTGGTGCTATAAAGCCACCTCTTGTATCATCACCTAGGTCATTTTTAGGGTTCCGTAGCCAAAATGGCAAAACGGAACCCTTATAGATTCGTCATGTCCGTCTGTCCGTCTGTCACAGCCGATTTACTTGGAAACTATAAATGCTACAGTAACGAAATTTGGTGAGGATATGTGTTGTATAAACCGCTACAGGATTATGATATTAAATTGTAAAAAAAACCATTGGGGTGGGGGCCCTCCATACATGTAACTGAGGGATAGAACATTTTTTTTAGTTGTATATAAGCGTGTGGGGTATTAATAGAAAGGTCTTTGAAAATGATATGAAGGTTTATATATCTCATTTTTATTTAAGCAAATCGTTTTCGAGATATCAAGTCTCAAAGTCTGAAAAATGTGTCCCCCCCCTTTATTTTTTAAACTACGCGATATAAAATTCTAAAAAAAATATATGTTATGAACATTAACAAACTCTATTAACCATTTTTAGTTTGATTAATTTATCTCTTATAGTTTTTGAGGTAGGTTGATTTAACTGTATTTTTTTAATAATAAATTGATAATGGTACGGAACCATTCGCGCGCGAGTCCGACTCGCACTTGGCCGGTTTTTTTACCATGTCGATGATAAAAGATGCGGTAGATCGAAAAAATATGTATTTTGATTTAAATTCATTTTCACGTAGTTCTTCCAGCGGAATTTTTCGTATTTTATAAAATTTTACATGCCTCAATAATGGCATTACGTCCCCCGCCTCATTTAACTCATCTAAGTCCCTCAAATCGTCAATAAAATAATCGCGGTCCATTTTCTTTGCACAACGAATAAATCATATGCGATGCGATGGTGGCCGAAAAAAAACAGATATCGAAAAGTAAATGTTTAAATACGACAGCTTCTCTATGCTTACTCCATCGTTAAACTAGGTGGCACCTAGGTTTAACTTTTACTACGAGTGTAAAGCCAGATTAGTATAATCCCTGCTTACTCTGCATTTATTAATATTGAAATTCACTAATCTTCAGTTACACCTCGGATTAAAGTTATGCCTACTTTATTCCATGTTTATTAATAAGACTGTAGTAGTATTCGCTTATGGTTTATTTTCTATTGAACTTCTTTTCGCTACAATGTATGTTATGACTTAATAAAACAGGTATATAAATGTATTATTCACTTTCATGGTGTGATGGTTCATATCAAACACTATAATAATAAAGCAGGTTTTCGTATTTGGAATATTTCATTGGGAAACGTATTATTTTATTAGTAAAATTAGAATCTTTCTATTGAACTTCTTTTCGCTACAATGTATGTTATGACTTAATAAAACAGGTATATAAATGTATTATTCACTTTCATGGTGTGATGGTTCATATCAAACACTATAATAATAAAGCAGGTTTTCGTATTTGGAATATTTCATTGGGAAACGTATTATTTTATTAGTAAAATTAGAATCACACTGTTTACTATTTGACGTATAACTTCTAATATGGTTTAAATGAATAGTAAATAACAAATCAATATTATGGGATATTCTTACACAAATAAACCTAGACCTACGTGTATTCGGAAATATAAAGATTACCAAGCTACATTCTATTGAACTTTATAATATGATATTAGGTACCTATCTACCGAAACAATATTTAAAAAGTTTATGCTATGAAATAAGTATACTTTGAAATTGGAGATATTGTGTTTTCTATTATAATTAAACAGCTCGAGAGCTGGAAATATCATTGTAAAATAAAAAAAAATCGTGACCAATTTAATCAAGCGCTCTAATTTAGCGAATGCACAATACCCGCAAATTATAATATAATCAGTAATTAAGTTCGGATCGTCCCACCGACAATGATATTTAGCATAATAATAATGACTGTACTTATGCACTTAGCACGCTTCGCTTTCTTTGGTAACTGTACTTTTACGTACCCCTTCAATAATTTACTTTGTATTTTGAAAGTAGGGTACAGAACACAGATGTCATAATATGACATAGATATTATACATATACCATAGATCAAGCAAACGTATCTACTTAGCGTGTCAAATGAATTCAGTAAAATCTACTGAGTTGTCTGACTTTAATCGCAGCTTGCAGCTTTCGGGCGTCAAATTTTGTAAGTTGAAGTAAACGAAAATATTAATAATGCCTCCTTAAGTAGTATTAATTGCAACAACACAAAAAAATATGAATACTGAAGGGCCTGAGACATATTTAAAATCATAGGCAAGTAACAACGTCAGTACAAAATCTGACACGCTCGGCCGCCATACAAATGAATAAACTTGTTTAATAATCAGTTTAATAATAAGTATAAATTATACCTCAAAAAAATGATACAGAGTTATATTGTTGGAAAATATTTTTTTCTATCCACTGAGTGATCTATATGTGGGTCATTCCAGAAACTTTCAGTGTGACCCTCATATGGTCGACATAAAAGCACCATAAACACATTTTTATGACTCGGAATAATAACTTAATTCCTTTTTATAATATGTCTGTTTTAAGGATGTTTAAAGAGGAAATAGAGGTAATAAAAAATGAAGTACTGTCGTTATGTACATTTTATTTATAAAGATTTATTACGATACTAATCGAATTAGGGTTTTGGAAGGTGATAAATGATAATATTTAATTTTCCGTTTGATATTAATAGGCACATTATATAATTATAATTAGTCTAGTTATTTATAGATTCTAGTTATTATAACTAGAAATCATTATTATATGTATAAACAGCCCATATAACCATACAAATTACAAGTTTCTATAAGTTAATAAATATTCGCAAAAAACTATTCCCAAACAGCAAAACGAAATTTTCATCACACTTGCTGTCTAAGCGCGCCATTGCTTGCGTGCGTAGCGGGAGTAATAGAAAAGTGAATTTTCCTAGGGAGTAATAGAAATGTCAGTACGTCATTTAATAATATTATGTCTTAAAACTTATTTTTTTGTCGGCAAGTGTGATGAAAAACATTGTATGCATCACGGTCGGTAAGCGGAATACTAACTCCAGTCATAAAAGCCCTCCGCCTGACGGCGTCGGGCTTCTAACACTCTCGTTAGTAATTCCTTACTTACCTCCCTTGATGCACAATCTACTATTAATTCCTGTATTGATTTAAACATTCACGACTATCACTCATATTTTAACGACAAGTGGGTCTTACATAAGAGTCTGCCTGCGACCACGGGTGTAACGTCATGCCCGAAACGTAAGAGAAATATTAAACGTAAGTTTACGCGATTAAGACCCGCTTGTCGTTAAAATATGAGATTTTTTCAAACATGCAATGAAATATCATTGTTATGTTCCTTACAATAGGCTGCGTAGTATGACGTTTCAAGTGCGACTAGGACAAGAGGTCGTTAATGGAATTTAATACAAATCTTGAAGGCCTAGGCCGGCAAAGTGCTCTTTTTAATTCAATTTCGCAGTGGCACAGGCATCATGCCATACTGCCACTATGCAATACTATGAATATAAAAAAATAAACTTTGATGTTTTGTTGTTTATTTCTTTGCATGTTTGAGAAAAGCACTATACATACCTCGGCCGGAAATATGGGGTTGCCCGCCTTAGACCTTTCCGTCTATATGTCTTCGGCCTCTATAGTAATGTACTATTAATTCCTTCGAAAATTACCTTCTTGGTTTCGAGTATATGAACATAAATATTTCTTTAATAGGGTACAGTCGCAGATCGATATATCAGTAACTGTACCTAAATTCTTAAAATTAGTAAAAAAAAATTCGAAGTTCTGTATGTACCCATGACTACATAGTATAAAATAAAGTGACTTTTTCTGTCCCTATGTCCCTTTGTACGTCTCATCATCATCTTTAAATCTACGCAACGGATTTGGATGAGATTTTTTAATAGGTAGAGTAATTCAAGAGGAAGGTTTTTATGTAGGTATAGTACCCGTGCGCAGCCGGGGCGGGTCGCTAGTTCGATGATAAAATAGGACGTTTCGACGGCGTTTCATTTCACGGATACGATATTAAGTAGGTGCTTGGAGCTAATTCCAATACTCGGCGCCCGGAAACCTATTGTCTACAATTGCACGTAATCGCGCAAATAGAACACTGCCACTGATCAATAAACTAACAGAGTAACAATTGCAATGATTTTTTTCACTTTCAGGGGCACACAATAATTAGCGTCAGAAATCGTCATAAATAAATACACAAATAATGCCCTCGCCGGGATTCAAACCCGGAACCTCCAGCTTCGTAGGCAGGGTCACTAGTGTCACTACCAACTAGGCTACGGAGGCTGACACTTTATTTTGGTGTTAATTTTATAAACAATAAGCGATATTATAACAAAAACACCTGTCACGTTGGTATTCATAAAGATCACATCACATCATCAGCCTATGTTAGTCCACTGCTGGACGTAGGCCTCTCCTAATAACTATGCGTATAGACGCATTAGGAGGTAAATGCCCATAATCGCCACGCTGGGCAAGCGGATTGGCGATCGCAGTAATGTGTCCACTATGATGACGCTGCTGCCCATCATCAATCTTGTAGAATGGTCAGTGACACTTTAATCCCTTAGTCGACTCTTACGACACCCGCAGAAGGAGTTGGGGTGGTGACAAATGTATTCTTACTGCCGTCACCACACGGCATCCGTCACCACACGGCATTCCGTCACCACACGGCATGTGAGTGCGTATTTAAATGTCGCTACAAACATGACTGAAATACAAGTCAGTATATCTGTTGGCGGTCAATAGGGATATCGTGAAACGCCACCATTTTGTGCTGCGCGATGAACGTCAGCACGCTTAGCACATGATTGGTGCGACAGTATGTCGCTGCGAGATAAATTTCCCGTCCTTTACTAACTTTATTAATAAAAGAGGGACGGATAGCCTATCTCGCAGAGACATATTATCGCAGGAATCATGTGCTCAGCCTACTGTACATGTCACGCTCGTGACTCGCGAGGAAATAACGCGGGCTAAGTGCTTGTGCTTACTAATGGAGACCTAGGCTCTTCGAAAGATATCGCGCGTAGTGATTAAATACACGTGACCTTTTAGTTATATTAAAAGCCTCTATTTCATTTTATGACCAAGCAACATCCGCTATATTGATAAAAATAAAACTCAGAGTCTAACGATCTGCCTAGTGACATTTGTGTCCGCGATTGCATACAGAGCGCCACCAGTGGTCCAGAAAGAAACTATTTTACGATGTCCTCGGTATATTGCTAAAGGTGCGTTCAAACCAAAAGAGCATTCGCTATTCTAACCCCTACGAAATTCGATCGTTACACAAAACATGATTGGTTGATTTCGTAGAACGGGGGATAGAACAGCGAATGCTCTTTTGGTTTGAACGCACCTGATTCGACGAATATCGACGAATGCGTTGCTCTAATCGATTTGCCGTATTGTTTATCAGGCAAGTCGTTACAATGCCCAACCAAGGAGCATATTATGAAATGGCTGTTTCACAATATGCTTAGGAATTTATATGCATATATTATGCATGTACATCTTCATATTAAAACAGTCAAATTAAAAAAAAATATGTTCAAACATTTTTATCACGTTTATTTGTATTTTAGTGTTAATGTGTTTCACGATTCAAATTAAAGCACAAATTGAAAAAAACACGCAGAGAAATGAATTTCAGACTTTGTTACTCTGTTTAGTTTTCATATCAGTGGCATCATTAGCTGTTCTTAGAAAGCCGATTTTCTCATATTAGTCTATTGTTTAGTGCCATCGGCTTATTATGAATATTTATAATTGCAGCCTTTTGTAGTTTTGTGATGTCATTGTTCTGATGGAAAACAGAGCTGCTTAGGGTTATTGAATTATTGTTTTTAAATTACAAAGCTGTATATGGTCTATGAGTCTGATTACGCTAAATGAGATCTATAAACTCATTTATCTTTTTGACGCATAGTGATGGCAGTAAGATTACATTTGTCACGAATATAATTATAGGTTTGTATTGCTCATAGAAAATTAGTATTCGTCACCCTATTTCAGTGCCAAAAGTTGATACACAATGGGTGCCTGTCGTGTCACATAATCATCATCGTCATCATCTCAGCCATAAGACGTCCACTGCTGAACATAGGCCTCCCCTCTGGACCTCCACATGTACCGGTTAGATGCGACCTGCATCCAGCGTGTCCCGGCGACCTTCATAAGGTCGTCTGTCCATCTTGTGGGTGGACGTCCTACGCTGCGTTTGCCTAGCCCTGGTCTCCACTCGAGCACTTTTCGACCCCATTGACCATCTGCTCTGCGTGCAATGGGCAGCCCATTGCCACTTCAGCTTGCTAATCCGGAGGGCTATGTCAGTAACTTTAGTTCGCCTACGGATCTCCTCACTTCTGATTCGATCACGCAGTGAAACATCACATAATCGATTGTCCTATTTTTTTTGGTTGAGAATATTCGGCATTATGTTAAATGACATACTACTCGTTTAGCTTACTTAATTTTGCGCATTCACCTTTAAAATACTTACGCCATATTTTATCCTAATGTTAATTCCTCGAACTTCAATTACATAAAGCTTAATAATCCTAATGTTCATACCTTTATCCCTTAGAGCAGAAATAGAAGCCCCGCTCAACGGGGTTTCGTCGACCGGTTCCCAGGTCCAAATTGCAGACTAAAATTCTTTGGACAACAGGGCGAATGGTTTAAGAAGGGTTAAGTTTAACGATTCAAAAATTATTTTAAAGTTATTTAACGGTTACTTTTAGTACATTAAATAGTAGGAACATTACAATTATGCACAGTTATTATTCGATACATACACATTAGACACGAAAATCATTAGGACAAACAATATTTAGGAAGAACTAAATTAGGATCAACAATTTTGGCAAAACAAAAATATCCGCAACAATGTTTATGCCATTCATTTTTCGGCGTAAAGTTTTATTCGACAAATATTTCGAAATAAATGAATTATAGGCTTTTATGCACATTACGTAAGGGCTAGAATTGTGCATTTTTGATTTAGATGCTGGTGTCGGGATATTGTTTCTAGGCCTCTAACGTTATATCATCATCACTACATAATATAAAATAAAGTCACTTTTTCTGTCCCTATGTCCCTTTGTACACTTAAATCTTTCAAACTACTTACGCAACTGATTTTGATGAGCTTTTTTTAATAGGTAGAGTAATTCAAGAGGAAGGTTTATATGTAGGTATAGTACCCGTGCGAAGCCGGGGCGGGTCGCTAGTTACTTATAAATTATATCACATTCATCCAAGTGGTTGAAGTCAATCCTCTCCACCTAAATGCACCAAGCTAACATCTAAACCCGATGTTCGGTCGCCCATTATATCCTTATTACTATCAATAATTAGAAATAGCGAGCCGTTGCACCGGTCTTGACCTTTGTGCACCTGCTGGGAATCGAACGCGTGACGCCGAGGAAAATGTCGTCGTTTCCGCTCGCACCGAGAACGGCATGGAGTCGAGATATTAAATAAATATTAATGTCGCTAATGTTAAATAAGAATTAAAGGTTTAAAGTGCTTAAGTTGGGTTAAGTATAGTTCGTGAAATATAAATTGAGTTGAGTTATTGAGTTATTAAAAAAATAAGTTTAATGACTGAACAAGTGTATTCCAACCTTTATTACATCCTAACCTAATGTTACTTACTTTGACATGTGCCGTCAGCAGCCGTCAGTCGCCCGAGATCTTATTTTTAAGGTTCTCTCACTCTTATCATTACAATTATTATGCATGAAAAGGAAAAAGACTTTTTTTCGAAATTAACAAAATACGATATACCAGGCAACTTCTATTAATGTTCCAAGTAACCTGTCCAATTTAACGGAAATCAATAAAAACACGGTGTAGTAAAACTAAACATTAAATTTATATTTCTCGAACTAAAGTAATTATTATAGGTAAGAATAATTGCCAACATCAGCTATTGAGTTTTTAGAGAATTCTACAGATCCGTACCCAAAGGCATAATCTTCACTATCTATCCGTCAAATAGTCTGTCTGTCACCAGTTTGATATTTGTACACTTATACATAGGCACGTAGAACCAATGGCCATTGGGGCGGAAATATTCTCGAGTGACAGCCACGTACCGGAAGGCGCAGCCCGAGTACCCCACAAGGTGGACTGATGACCAGGTGAAGGTCGCAGGACCGATCATTGTCGTGAAGGCCTATGTTAAGCTAGTTAAATCAAATGTTAGTTGTTAGTTTTATATTACATGCTAATAAGTAATTAAGTACTAATAAGAGTGCTTAACCTCGCCGTTAAACAATGGTTTGGTGAAATTGTTATATTAAGCATCTTTGTATTGTTATTTAAAAAAAAGCAGTAAACGTTTTTCGGCTGATATCGAATATCGATATCGGGAATCGGTACCCGGGCCCTCCTGCTTCGTAGGCTACCACCAGACTACGGAGACTGGCAAGATATAAAATTTATAAAGATTTAACAAATACATACATATACACAGAATTAGATTTGGATAGAAGAAACAAGTTCATTCATTTGCATGGCGGCCGAGCGTGTCAGATTTTGTTCTGAAGTTGTTACTTGCTTATGATTTTAAATATGTCTCAGGCCCTTGAGTATTCATATTTTTTTGTGTTGTTGCAATTAATATTACTTAAGGAGGCATTAATAATGTTTTTGTTCACTTCAACTTCAACAAGACGGACAACTCAGTAGATTTCACTGAGTTCATTTGACACGCTAAGTAGATACGTTTGCTTGATCTATGGTATACATATATGACATCTGTGTACATATAGATAAAAACTAATTTCTGATAAAACATTAATACACGATCGACTCCACGGTTTTGTTCTAGAACGATCCACGGTTCATAAGCTAGATCTAGCCCAAACACGCGAGTCCGGCGCAGGCGCAACGGCCGCTACACCGCGCTAGGTTGTACTTAGACAGGATAAATGACGTAGATCATCGGGTGGGGTCTTTAATCGATGGTATAATTTAAGATTTTATGGGAAAATCGTCATGTTCATGATTTTATCAATCTATCATCTTACCCCCTTATTCATAAGCGTTTGTTAACTTAATCTTCTTAATCATCTATCGCTATCACCTCCCTTCTCTCTAAGGTCATGGAGCGTATAGTTAACGCTAAGCTCCTTGGTTACCTAGAAGAACACGATCTTATAAGCGACCGCCAGTATGGCTTTCGCCACGGTCGCTCTACCGGTGATCTTCTAGTGTACCTCACTCACCGCTGGGCATCAGCCATTGAGAGCCAAGGCGAGGCTTTGGCAGTCAGCCTAGATATAGCGAAGGCGTTCGATCGGGTCTGGCATAGGGGCCTTTTGTCGAAGTTGCCATCTTATGGACTGCCCGAGGGATTATGCAGATGGATTGCTAGCTTTTTGTCCGGCAGACGCATTCGTGCCGTAGTAGACGGTAGCTGCTCTGATAGCATGGACATAAACGCTGGCGTCCCGCAAGGCTCTGTGCTATCCCCAACGCTGTTCCTTCTGCATATCAATGACATGTTGTCTATCGGCGACCTCCATTGCTATGCGGATGACAGTACTGGGGATACTTTTTACACAGGCCGTGCTAATATCCCTCGCTCTGTGGTACTGGAAAGTCGCGGAAAACTTGTGTCTGACATCGAGAACACTTTATCTAGAGTCTCGTTATGGGGTCGGGATAACCTAGTCAGGTTCAACCCCACAAAGACACAAGTTTGCGCGTTTACCGCTAAAAAAACCCCATTTACTGTGGCTCCAAAGTTCCAAGACACAGCTCTTACCATGTCAGGGAGTATTGGGATCCTCGGAGTCGACATTTCCAACGACGTCCAATTCCGATGTCACCTAGAGGGAAAAGCTACGCTGGCATCCAAAAAGCTCGGGGTGCTCAATAAAGCGAGGGGATACTTTACTCCGGGGCAAAGACTTCTGTTATATAAGTCGCAAGTCAGACCCCATATGGAGTATTGCTGTCACCTCTGGGCAGGAGCACCTGTATACCAGCTTGCACCCTTTGACTCGGTTCAGAGACGAGCTGTCCGAATAGTCGACGATCCCAGACTCACAGGCGGTATTGAACCCTTAAGTCTAAGGAGAGACTTCGCCTCCTTATGTGTGTTCTATCGTCTGTACAATGGGTTGTGCTCTGAAGAACTGTTCGACATGATGCCAACGTCCACTTTTCATCATCGCACCGCTCGCCACCGACTGGGCGCTCATCCTCACACCTTGCAACCTAAATGGTCGCGCACCGTGCGGTTTCAGAGGAACTTCCTCCCGCGGACGGTCCGTCTGTGGAATGAGCTCCCTGCCGAGGTTTTCCCGTTGGACTACAGTATGGGGTTCTTCAAAAGAGGAGTGTACAAGTTCTTATTGGGTCGGCAACGCGCATGTGACACCCCTGGGGTTGCAAGCGCCCATAGGCTACGGTGACTGCTTTCCATCAGGCGGGCCGTATGCTTGTTTGCCACCGACGTGGTATAAAAAAAAAAAAAAAAAAAAAAAAAAAAAAATCTTAACAATGTGGCCATATTTAAGAGCAAAAGGGACAAACAATTATTAGCGGCTTGTTAAGTTAACAAACGTTTATGAATAAGGGAGTTAATTTTTATGAGGTTAATAAGAAACAAGTTTATATTCAAAATCAACGAATTTCGACGAATCACGTTTTGTGTAACGAACGAATTTCGTAGAGTTGGGGATAGAATGAGGGAATGCTAGTTTAGTCTAAATGCACCTTTATAGTAAAGCCAAAGCTTCGCGCCTATATTATTAACCGACTTCAAAAAAGGAGGAGGTTCTCAATTAGACAGAATATTTTTTGTTTATGTATGATGTTACCCGATATCTTCAAGAATCGTGAACCGATTTGATTTTTTTTGTAGTCGTACCGAGATGGTCCCTTTGGCACCAAGTTGGGGTCTGATGATGGGATCTTGGAGAAATCGAGAGATCTCTTCAAATGTAATAAGTACCTATACAGCGTGTGTATTTGATACGATACGGGCGAATATTTTAGTGGCGATTACTATCGGACCTAGGGAACCTATTTACATAAATTTACTTTAGAAATTAAGGTATTTTTTTTTCATACAAAATAATTGAGCCCGCAATGTATTGCATCCACTGGTAGCCACATTACTTAAAGTAGACATAAGTATCTAAACGTCATACGAGTCTCATGTCAGTTGGCCGGCATACATTGCTGCTGGGTTGCACTTTAGAAAAATCATTACACCTAATCAACAACATTTAACGAAATGGTTATCTTAGACGACTCGTAGGATCAGATATTATAGCTGGATTAATTATTCGCCAGTATCAAATACCCACGCTGTATGTATGGCGCTTTTGGTAATTTTAATTCATTTACAAGCATTTGCATTCAGAAAGTAGTTTTTGATGATAGGAAAAACCAATGATGGAAACAAATCGGGGATCTTGAAGAAATCGGTCAAAGTCGGATTTTTAATTTTGGTGATTATTTTTCTACAAAATTGTTTGTGATACTATAAGAACTTAGGGTCTTTTGTGGGTAAAAGTGGGCTGGTTTAATCTGGTTTGTGGTTATGTTGACCACGCTCAATGACCCTGTAAGACCTTTGATATTTACTCAGAAATAACGGGTTTTAATTCACTCAGTTCCCTATTTTGACCGCCTTCGTAGTTCAGTCGGTAATGACGCTATCTAATGAGGGTTTTCGATATTTTTTCTTCCACTAGGCGGCGCTGCAGTAGGCGTCTGGTCCACACAGCTGTCAGATTCATACTATTCATAGGTACTGGACCTAAAATATCGATATTCAATTTTATTTGGAAGTTTAAGTATTGATTTTATGATGGATTACGACTAATACACGGTCGTCGGACTGAAGATTGAGCTCTAAAACAGGCGCGTATAGTCACTGGTATTAAAAATAATTACTATAACTTTGTTCATTTCATGGGAATTGACTTGGAACTATTTTATTTATTTATTTTAGTAAACAACATTCCTAAAGTAAATGATTATCAGAATAAATAAACCTATAAATATATTGAAAATTAAATGCGCATATTTATTTTGATAGTTCGTTAAACCTTCCGCTCAGTGCTGCCATCTATCTCACCTGCCCATAGTGGCAGAAAAAGTAACAATAATCCTCATTGACAATGCCATGTAGCTATGTATGGGGAAAAAAGTGACGCTCTCTGTGAAGCTGGCGGTACCGGGTTCGAATCCTGATGAGGGGTCTTTTTGTGTACTTTTCACAATAAGCGGCGTGTTGACGGTAGTATGACGATTTCGGCCATGGCGACCACTTCGACTCCTCGGTGTTTCTGGTTTTCAGCCGCTTCAGCAGCCGCTCCAGCTTGTAACGAAGTTCATGGAAGATGGGACGGCGCCAGAGTATCGACACAAGTGGCGTCCCATACTAAAGGCCCAAGCTTCCAAGGAACAGGTGTCATGCCATCCGGGAGTTTACCGTCGTCCTGTACCTGTGGGCTCCAGGACGGCTGGTGTACCGGCACTAGTGAGAGCCCTGCGCAGGATATTGACGGACGCCTTGCGATACGGCCAGCGCTCCTGCTGCAGGACAGACCATGCAACCTCCTTGCCCCATAAACCTTTCACTAAGACGATCTTGTACTGATTTAGTGTTTTTGTATAAAATTATTAACAATCTGGTAGATGCCCCTGAACTTCTGCATAATATAGATTTTCGTGTGACTCGTAATGCAGTGCGTAGTTGTCGTACCAAAAGGTTATTTAGTGTTGGAAGTAGCAGAACTAAATATGCACAGAACTCATACCTTAAATGCGCATGCAGGCTGTATAATGAAGAGTGTTTGAGCGTAGATATATTTAGCAGTTCATTGGTTTCATTTAAGAAACATGTTTATTCATCGTTAAAGTCGTGTGGAGACAAGTAGGTTAGTATAGCGTTTCATGTTTCATAGCAATAAGTTTATAAATTGTAATTTATCTTACATATAGGAAACTATAGGTCTGTATAGTAAGAATTGAAGCGTTAGCTAATGTACTTCTGAATTGATAAAGACTGTTTTTTTTCTAAATGAAAAAAAAAAATAACACCACAATGCCAATGGCATTAATGGGAGACAACACAAGCAGCGGCCCTACCGCGAATACCGAAGTTCGCAATTTTCGGGGATTTGTCTCTGTCACTTCAACGAAGACGTCATTAGAATGACGATGACGGAGAAAATCCCCGAAATTTGCGCACTTCGGTGTTCGCGGTAGCAGGCCAGCACCTAGACGCAGAGCGATAGAGAGCCTAAATGTGTTGTTGTTAAATGTGCCCAGATTTCTAGAAGGTAAGGCCTGCAGCCATGAGCCAGACTCCCATTTTAAACAGGCAAGGAAACGAGCACGCTCTGCTGGATTGGTAAACGTTTCTAAAGGTGCATGCAGACCAAAAGAGCATTCGCTGTTCTATCCCCCTACTCTACGAAATTCGATCGTTACACAAAACGTGATTCGTTGATTTCGTAGAGTGGGGGACAGAACAGCGAATGCTCTTTTGGTCTGCATGCACCTTTAGAGAATATTTCGTACCAGTAAACAGAGCGGCTCATCCCATTGTTGCTACGAATGGGGAGAAGTTGGCCTGAAATAAATATCCAGGATCTATATAAGTTGCAAAAGTCGTTGCGATCAAAAGATATATCAAAAATAACGACTATGATAATGCATTACTAAATAAGGCTTTCTACTATAAAATTAAACTATAAATAGCGAGTATTTTTCTATCAAAAGTCTTGTTATGCACTTGACATAACTGCATATTAATATACATTGAACGCAGTGAAGCGACACTGCTGATAAGAGCTGCACTAAAGGTCATACAGTGTGGAAAAAAGTTGGGATTGTTTGAATTATATCTTTGATAACACAAGGAAATTAGATGTAGGTAGATATGTAGACAACTCGTGTTAAAAAATACTAAATGATTCACCGAACACTGTAATTCTCTATAAAAAAATATATGTAAAAGCTAAATGTAGGAGGACGAAAATGCATGTGAATTTTGTGTGAATTTTCCTTACTTTTATGGATTTAAATATATTGTTTATTAAATAAAAATACAATTAATATTTTGTAAGGGTATATCTGACAGGATATTTTGCACACCTAGATCAAAACAGTATTAACTCAAAATATATATAATTATGTTTTTTAGATAACGGTATATTTGAGATCTACGAACTTTGTAGATCACGAATATACCCATAGCTAAAAATAGATACATTTTGAGTTAATACTGTTTCGATCTAGGTGTGCGATTTATTTCATCACCTGAATTATGTACCATTTAGGTAATAAATTCTATTTTAATTTACAGGTACCTAGGTTTTAATTATTATCAAAATTTAATGGAAAACGGTCACGCTGTTTTAAAACTTATTGTCATGTCAAGTAATATTTGTAATTATTTTATTCCAAAATAAAATATTTCTTTCGTAACATGTAGGTAGGACAATTATTTTCTAGAGGGAAATAAGATATATCAGTCTAAGTGCCTTCATAATAAAAAAACACTTTTGATTTTTTTTTCACGTTTGACTCAACGAAGGCGTCAATGGAGTGAAAGAGAGACTTGAAATTTTATTTTTGTTATTCACAGTAGGTATAGGTTTTCAGGTCACCAATTTGACCCTGTATGATTTTTTTCTACCAACACATTCCCACGTAATTATGTGAAAAATCCTAAGTCGATAGTGAAATGGTGTCGCTTACGATCTTCATACAGGGTGAATGAGTAATGGGTTCGATTTCCTGTCCAGTTACAAGCTACTATAATAACAACGTGTGTGGAACCCATCGATCAATGAAATGGCTACGTAATGAAGTATTATTGCCTTCGTCTAACGTTTTTGTATGAAGAAAATAAGCACATCTGTCTAGATGTTAATGGTACGTTATAACAATACCTATTTCAAATGGAAATCATGATGCCAAATCAAGAGGTCTTTGAAAGATATCCCTGAAATGTCACAATAGTCCATTTCATGACAGGACGAAGACTTCGAAGGGCCATGTGTTTGGAAAAATTGCTTACGATACAATTGCGAAATTAGTAGTCTGGTTTACAAATGATCAAAATGATATATTTCCGGCGAGGGCGTTCATCGAAGCCCGAATAAAGGGATGGAAATGAGGGACTCTAAAGTAGAATCCTGAGCACAATGAGGGATTCAAGCGTCAACGCCGAAGACGAAAATAACTGTAGACACCGTGTGATAGGTACATTGTATAATTGTTTTTCACACCATCTGTGAGAAAAAACAAAAATGTTTAATATTTTTTAAACGTATTGTTTATTTTATATTTCATTGTTATTTTTAGGCTGGAAATAGTGTCTTTGAATAGAATCCACTTCAAAAATAAAAAAATCGACAAATGATTTTTGAACGAGCCTTTGCTGTAATACATTTTAATTTATAATTTGTCTGAAGTTTGTCAAGTTTCTTTCTTTTCTACAGAGTAAAACTATCCCACGAGTAAATAGCTCCCACGTAACTTTCTCTCAGTTTACATAACGACGTATATAACACTGCTATTGTCAACCTAGTTACACGTACAGTCAGACGGTTAATATTATCACTCATTTTTCGAGAAACGATTGTCCCAGACTTTATGGTATTTGCTACGAACAAATAAAACATGGAAACCGCACGCCAGACTAAATTGCCTTTCAAAAGCGGTTCTGAATTTTAGTTGACAAGTGGCATGCGCTCTTCAATGCATCATGGTAATGAATTTCAATATCAACGTAGAAAAACTTAAACCGCCATTTAAAAAAAGTTGTGATTGGTGCATCAAAGTTTTGATTAGCTAAATATATTGTATTAAAATTTGTCAATGTTGTCCCTTTGGTACCTACACCAGGGTTTTTTAAAGTTCGATTTTTTTTTTTAATCAAACAGTCTTATATTTAAACATACAAACATAAAACCTACGTCAGTAACTAATATGAATTTAAACTTTACAAAACTTGGTTACAATACAAGAGAAGTTATTAATTTTGCCATATATCAAAAAGCCATGAAGACTAGTCTTGTGAACAAATGTAACGTTATTTTATGACAAAACAACAAAAATAAATAAACAAAATTGAAAATACGAGTTATTGCGTCAATTAAAACTTTTAAACTATTTTATGTTTCAAATTAAAACTACATAAATAAAATTTAACAATAAAATAGATATGAAGCTAAAGTTTTACTACTTTTAATTACCTCCTAATGCGTCTAGGAGAGGCCGACGTCCAGCAGTGGACTATCATAGGCTGATGATGAAAGCTAAAGTAACCGATCAAATTAAAACTAAATAAAACTAAAACTTTAAAAAGTTGGACCCCTGCGCCAACGATGCTATACATGCCTATATTTCATTATGGTCATATTGGTTTCTTATTATAATATCTACCACATGTATTTCTAGAAGTATTCGTACAAGAAAGATAAACCTGTCGAGTTTATAATTTTGATTTTGAGAATGTTAATTGATAATTCAGCTGTTTTGTTGCTTGGCTTGCATGATGATGATAAGTGATTGAAATTATATAAGATTATGACTAGGTATTATGAGTACCTTCACACTTAAAATATTCAATTTGTGGCGCCAACTTCGCATGAACAATGTATTTGATTGAATTACCAAACATAATGACGGATTATGAATAATAAATACTGAATAATCTCTTTACGTGTGAATAAATCAATAATAACTACACAAATCATCCATTGATCCGCTCGAAAATTTCAAAGAAACATACAATCATGAATATTGACTCTTTTCTACTCTTTTTATGTCATTTGGAGATGATGATTTCAACTCCAAATGACATAAAAAGTTAACATTTCTCTGCTTGAATGAATTAATTTATAATTCGTTAGTTTTTTTATTTGTTTGCGTAATGCATATATTTAATTGAAATTACAAAGTTGACTGTACCCGATAATTATCTAATCATGCCGAGATTGAGTTTTTTGTATGTCTGTCTATGCGTGTGCTTTTTCAAGCTTTAAATACCTGTTCAAGGTATATTGTCTCTTATGTTGTTATTGGCGGTTGGATGTTTCTTTTTGCGTTATTTATTGTTGTTGAAGAAAGGGTGCAATTTTCTTTGATTGTGGTGTTAAATTTCTACGTTAATTGCGTTATTGTAATTTCTCACGTAAGATTTAAAAATTATAGGGGCATTTTTGCAAGAAGAAATATATAGCAAGCCATAAAGTTAAGGAATAACCGCTCTCCATTTTGTTTGGTTTTGTATTACCTATATCTTGCCTACATTATGTCAAACTTTGCCAAATCAAATTGGAAATTTGTCTAATTGACAAAGAGTTAAAAATGTACTAGGCGTAGGCAGAAGGTATAGTTCGTAGTTTTTTTACGAATTTATTTATATTTGTGATAGGTACTATATCGTTGTAACTAAAAAGTAATCCTCTTCGTACTTTAGCAATGATGGAAGATAATTTCAATTGGTTTTGTAAAGTTTTTCGAAGGTATGAATATTATATTGTCCCTGACAGCTGCTGTCGTTGAAAGGTTGAAGAAAATACGGCATATATATTTATTTTTATTTCCTATTAATTGTTTATAAGTTAAGTACTTTTACATTTTTGTTCAGTTATATAAATATGCTCAAAAATATGTCCCAGTGCACTTTAATTCTATGTAATAAGAACGTTGTAACATATTTATAAGATCTTTCGATACATATTTTTGCTATTGATTAATCTTAGTTTTTTTAATAATGTACCTCAAAGCTGCTTTGCGATTTTCGATTGAAGAGATAAAATATGTTCACTTTCAATAATCAAATAAGATAAATAAAAGTAACATGTAATTTTATTTTTTACAATAAACATGCATTATAAAACTGAAACATAAAAATGTTAAGGTTTTTTTTATAGTTAGTTTTAATTCTTTTTTAAGTTAGGTAAGTTTAGTTATTTTTTAAAGTTAGATTTAATCTTTGTTCTTATAGTGTTGTATTTATGTAAAAATAAACTCCTGTTAAATACTTATTCAAACAAAAAATATGTTATTAAATAAACACAGACACAATAATAATAAGTCTTATACTCCCGTACAATCTCCTTCAGATATATCGTAACGTCCGTAGCGCTCAAATATATCTGAACATCTCTATCGTAATGGCAACAAAGGCGTGTTTAGATATTTTTGAACAGTCCGGACGCTAAGATATATATGAAGGCGATTGTAAAAAAGATAAAATGCCAGCAAAGCCATTCAGAAATTCAATTGAAGGAATGATACGTACCTACATAACTAAAAATAACTTGAAACAGTTGAAACCTCTAGCTCTTTCTATCTTTGGTATGAACGAAAGGGATGACAGGAATTACTCAACCCTTTCTTAGGTATACGACCAGTGTAAGAAGCGCTATGAACTGACTGGTATAGTTTTATATTAGTATAGTAATGAGTTTTTTGTACTTCTCTCATTTTAACACAGTGCATCTTTGGGATTTCTAGAGATCCCATTTGCTATCAGCAAGACAACTCTATGACTATATAATTGGTGATATAATCTAAATCAAAACATTAAAGATCGAGAAATAAAACTATGAAAATGGATAAACTCGCGTATATTAATTAACTTTAACTTCATTCCGACGTTTTGAACACTTTACAGGGTTCGTGGTCTGAGTCGTCCGCAGACCGCCTGTAAAGTGTTCGAAAATGATCGAAATGATATGAAGGTTTATATATCACATTGTTAGGGTTCCGTAGCCAAAGTGGCAAAAACGGAACCCTTATAGATTCGTCATTTGTCCGTCTGTCCATCTGTCCGTCTGTCACAGCCGATTTACTCGGAAACTATAAATGCTACAGTAACGAAATTTGGTAAGGATATGTGTTGTATGAACCGCTACAGGATTATGATACTAAATTGTAAAAAAAAACCATTGGGGTGAGGGCCCTCCATACATGTAACTGAGGGATAGAAAAAAATAGTTGTATGTAAGCGTGTGGGGTATTAATAGAAAGGTCTTTGAAAATGATATAAACGTTTATAAATCTAATTTTTATTTAAGCAAATCGTTTTCGAGATATCAGGTCTCAAAGTCTGAAAAATGTGTCCCCCCCTCTATTTTTTAAACTACGCGATATCAAATTAAAAAAAAAAATGTTATGCACATTAATAAACTCTATCAACGATTTTTGGTTTGATTAAATTATCTCTTATAGTTTTTGAGATAGGTTAATTTAAATGTATTTATTTAACGATAAATTTATAATGGTACGGAACCCTTCGCGCGCGAGTCCGACTCGTACTTGGCCGGTTTTTTTCAGAATTGACTGACGCCGTTCGAAAAAAAAATTTAAAAATAGGTTCACGATTCTCGGAGATATCGAGTGACATAAAACCAAAAAAACTGTCGAATTGAGAACCTCCTGTCTTGAAGACCGTTAAAGGTGCATTTAGACCAAACGAGCATTCGCTCATTCTATCCCCCAACCTACGAAATTCGTTCGCTACACAAAACGTGATTCGTCGAATTCGATGAGTGGGGGATAGAATGAGCGAATGCTCGTTTGGTCTAAATGCACCTTTTAAAGGTCTAAAACTCTAAACACGCCAATTTCATTGAAGGTGCGATGTATGTAGCCACAATTCGCAGTTAGAATGTTTCAGCGAAGCCGGGCGCGCTGTCCGTCTCGCTCGCACGCGGGCCGCTCTTTTTGCGCATAGTCTGCCCAGCTAGGCGGCATATTTCTGTGGCACAGGGCAGCGGTGGAGTAGTTATTTGAAAATATTTGTTTTGGGGATTTACAATTTTACTTCCGATAGTCAAGTGCAAAAATAAGTATCGAAAGAATCCGCTCATAAGTATGTTACGACGTTCTTATTATTACGTACACAGAATTAGAGTGCACTTGGACATATTTTTGAACATTTTTGTGTACACCTTATTTTGTCTTTGATTGTACGCCCATTTGGAAAGTGGACTCTGGCAAAGGCTGAGATAACGTTAGGTAGAAGAAGAAATCAAGGTATGCCCATACTTATAGATCAATCAATGTTCACGCTGAATTGTCCTGTGACTCTCGAGGGACAAAAGTCTCATAGCTTGTAATAATATGAAACACGTTTAAGTAACATGTAAGACATGAAAACCCAACCCAGGCCATGTAAAAGTACTATTTTCAATATTTTGAAATCTCGTACATAAAGAAACGTTTTGTGTAATTTTCATGATACAAAACAGCAGATAATGATTGTTCGAGAAACTTTCTTAATCCGTAATCGACGAGTGCGTAAAATTGAATAATCGAGAAGCATGCTTTGCAGGATCGTTTTTTGCAATAGCAATATTTTATGACTAAACTTGTTTCCTCATGTAAATAAAAGTTTAAATCATTTTGACATTCAAAAAAGTTAAGAATACTATCGACAGATCACAGAAACTAAACAATAGGCAGTACTAATAACATTGAATTGGATATTGTAATATCGTCACAATAACTAGCGGCTTGAGTTAGAAGTTCCGTAAAATACCCCACACTGAAAAGTACATGATTACAAATCTGTCCATATCATTAGCCTATTTCAGTCCACTGCTGGGCCTAGGCCTCTCCTATTTACTATGCTTATAGACGCATTAGGAGGTAAATGCCCATAATCACCACGCTGGACAAGCGGGTTGCTGATCGCAGTAATGTGTCCACTATGATGACGCTGCTGCCCATCATCAATCTTGTATCAAAGAATGGTGAGTGACACTTTAATTCCTTAGTTGACTTTTCGACATGAGTTGAGTTTTGACGGGATGAGTTGGGATGGTGACAAATGTATTCTTACTGCCATCACTACACGGCCAAGTTTCTTATAGTCTGCAAAATGTACTTTAAAATCCAAAGGTAAGTACCTTAAAGTAAACAAAATGTAAATCACTTTATTTTATTGTTTCATCAGACATATTTGCTTTGCTAAAACTTATTTTCTTCTCGTGGTTCGTAAAAATATGTTGCTTTGTTTACATTTAGTCTTAAAACATGGAAGCCGCACGCCATATTAAATTGCCTTTCAGAAACGGTCCTGAATTTTAGTTGACAAGTGACACCCCCTCTTCAATGCATTACGGTAATGAATTTCGAATATCAACCTATAAAAACTTAAACCGCCATTTAAAATTAGTTGTGATTGGTCCATCAAAGTTTTGATTGGCTGTATTCTATAAGCATTTGTCAAAGTTGTTGCGCCGAAATATGCGCGGTGTTAAAAAAACGGTGTGTACTGCCCATTTTGGCACAATTTAACAATTGCTTTTGGGGCATTTTTGAGCTGGCGTTAGACGTCCATGTTATATATGGTCGCAGCATTTAGTTAAACACGTAACCAAACAGAGTACCTATAGCTTGCTTACTTAAACTAGGAGAAATATTTACGAATGTCCAGCAAAAACGGCGACTCCACACTCGCCCCTGCGCAGGCAGATGACGACGGGCAATGCGCGGTGAGTTTTTGCGCATCATCGGAACTGGACGCTCCAAGTTCAAATCTGAAAATTGGATCCGAGCCGTTCGATATTTGAAACGATGCATAAAACGGCCGGAATGTTTCGTAAAAAGATTCGGTATCTGAATTAGATTTTCTGTTGGACTTTGAAATTAATACGTCATTGTTTTCGTTATTAACTGCCGGATTAAATTTTTGATTACTTGAGAATAACTTAAGTTGGCTGTAGACTTGCAATTACGGTACAATTTTATACAGGTGATTATTTTATAATTTTTAGTATCTATAGATAGTGGTCGGAAAACTTTACAAAACTTCTTAGGAGGACTTGACATAGCATATACATCCATAAAATATACATATCTACATACTTACACATTGTAAGTTGAAAATTCCAAGATAGGGAATAAAATTGGATACAGATTTTTCAATAATATTCGTATTTTTCTTGGCTAAAGTGTTCCCATGTGTCAATTTTTAAGTTTTGCGCACATAATTCCGACCCCTAAGTATAGATGATGCTTTTTTACGCGCTATGGGGTTCGTAAGAAATCGTAACTTTGGAGGGCCATCTGTAGTGAAAAACGTCATACGATACATGTGCTAAAAGTAAATTCGTAACTCATGTCGATTTGTATTTTAATTGATTGTCACACGTTTCGAACTTCATTTTTATCGTACTTGTATTTTATCATAAGTGTCTGTTTTGCGTTTCACTAAATTATTATTATTTCATACTTAATACCGACTACTAGATACTTTTGCACCTGTAGTAGTACATCGTCAACTTATTTAAATACAATTTCAATGATTTTTAGATTGTTTAGTGCGTGTTACTTTTATAAGATGTCTCCTGTTTGGAAAATAATTAAACTTCTTCTCAAGTCAGAGGTGTAGAGATAAAATAAGCTAGCTTTTAATATTCAAAATGTTGATATTTATAAGTGTAAAACATCGCACATAAATTAAACAATAATTATTTATATTTTTGTTTTCTGCACGAGCACTGGTTGTTTTTTTTATTTTATTTCGTTTCTGAAGGGATGGCCAGACACTGCACAAAACCGAAAACACTGATGAAAAATAGAAAGCATTTGCTCAGCAGTGGGGCAATGTGAATATAGGCTTCTAGTAATAAAATAATTTAGTATTGTACAATAATTTGAGTACAATATTCATCATCATAAATAATTGTCAGCCGATAGACATTACAGCAATTCATTGTAATACAGTCCATTCAAATGCCATAACAGTCTATTAATGGATCTATAAAAGTGTAAGATCTATAAAACACTATGATCTATCTATTAATTGGACAGTACAGAAAGCGACCAAACTAAATATTATGTTAAAGCTAAAGTCAGTTTGACTAAAAAAGTGATTGATCTCTCTCTGCAAAACTTATAATTAATTTTATTAATTATATATCGTGCGAAACACAATTAAAATACTAATAATTGTTAAAGCGCATATCTAATTGTTAACATCCAAAAAGGTTTTACCTCTCGTGTGCCAGGAATATTTATTTCTAAAGGTGGATTTGCACCAAACGAGCGAATGCTCATTCCATCCCCACTCTACGAAATTCGTTCGTTACACAAAATGTGATTCGTCAAAATTCGTTGATTTCGTAGAGTGGAGGATAGAATTCGCTCATTTGGTGTAAGCCCATCTTTATAGTTTCTTCGTACGCAGATCGACGGTCCGATCCACAGAATTAGATTTGGATAGAAGAAACAAGTTCATTCATTTGTATGGCGGCCGAGCGTGTCAGATTTTGTACTGAAGTTGTTACTTGCCTATGATTTTAAATATGTCTCAGGGGTACTCAAGGGAGTATTCATAGTTTTTTGTGTTGTTGCATTTAATATTACTTAAGGAGGCATTATTAATGTTATTGTTCATTTCAACTTACAAAATTTGACCCCCGAAAGCTGCAAGTTGCGATTAAAGACGGACAACTCAGTGGATTTTACTGAGTTCATTTGACACGCTAAGTAGATACCTACGTTTGCTTGATCTATGGTATATATAACATCTGTGGTCCGATCCATACGAGGGCTTAATAAAATTATTTCGTTCAGGGGGCGATGATTCAATACCTACATTGGTTGGAAGAACCTGGAAAATGTGGGAAATATCCGATCAAAATGTTGAATATTTTGGTTCTAAAATTGAATCATCATCAGCCTATGTTAGTCCACTGCTGGACGTAGGCCTCTCCTATTAACTATGCGTATAGACGCATTAGGAGGTAAATGTCCATAATCGCCACGCTGGGCAAGCGGATTGGCGATCGCAGTAATGTGTCCACTATGATGACGCTGCTGCCCATCATCAGTCTTATAGAATGGTCAGTGACACTTTAATCCCTTAGTCGACTCTTACGACACCCGCAGGAGGAGTTGGGGTGGTGACAAATGTATTCTTACTGCCGTCACCACACGACTAAAATTGAATACAGACAATTTAATATAATTAATATTAAGTATATTTTTGTCATATTTATTTAATGTTTTATAATTTATAGCCAATTTACTTGACAGACATATTTATTGCTACCCCAATATATTACACATTTTACATTTTCAGGAAAAGTTAATTTGGACTAAATATTAGTGTGACAAATCTCAAATTACAAGCTAATAAATGTTCAACATCACATCATCAGCCTATCTCAGTCCACTGCTGGACGTAGGCCTCTCCTATTTAATTAACTATGCGATAGACGCATTAGGAGGTAAATGCCCGTAATCGCCACGCTGGGCAAGCGAATTTGTGATCGGGACAACATAGAACCTCGTAATATTGGAACAGACTGACTATAACAGTATTTTTAGTAATATGAGGAATATACATATCAAATAATATTTTAGCCTATATAATGTCCCACTGCTGGGCCCAGGCCTCCTCTCATATTATATGAGAGGAATTGGGCTACAGTCCCCACGCTGGTCCTAAGCGGGTTGGGAACTTCACATACACCTTTGAATTTCTTCGCGGATGTATGCAGGTTTATTTAATCTTTATTGCACAAAAAAGAAAACTTAAAAGTACAAAAGGCGAACTTAATGCCATAGGGCATTCTCTACCAGTTAACCTTTAGGCGAAGCAGAGAGGTTGTGGGCGGTGCTATATTTAGATTTAGATATATATATTCTGAATTACTCTATTCTAAATATAAAATACAAATAAGACACATATTTATATACCTATTTATATATATATATATATATATATATATATATATATACATATTACAATTTACATAAATACAATTAGATACATACATACATATTCATATAGACGAAACGTATGAAACTTACACACTAAGTGTTTATTCTGCTAGCGAAAAAAGCACGAACAGACTTCTTGAACGTAAGCTTGCTGGGGGAATTTTTGATGTGACGAGGAAGACTATTCCAGAGCCGGGCTACCTGGACAGAGAAGGAATTTGACATAAAACCAGTGTGGTGAACAGGGATAGATAGGGACAAATTACCGGAAGAGCGTAGGTTTCCTCACGATTTTTTCCTTCACCGAAAGCTAATGGTAAATATCATTTGATATTCCGTACATAAGTTTTGGAAAAACTCATTGGTACGAGCCAGGATTTGAACCCACTACCTCCGGATCGAAAATCAAACGTCTAAACCACTGAGCCACTGATACATATCAAAATCCAACAATAAATGTGAATAAAGCGTTTTGATGTATGATTAAGAAACTAACATAATTTCCCAATATACAGGGTGTAATCGTTAAGTGTGGCCAGGCCATAATTCCGTAAATATAACAGATATCAGAAAACTTCCAACCGATATCGAAAGTGCGTTACCCAACCAGTAAAATTGCATTAATAACTTTTTCTAAATAGATGGAGTAATATTAAAAATACTAAGTTAAGACGCTCCCATACATTTAGTATGACGTTTAGCCTTAAAAAACGTCGGGTGTCATAACAGATAAAACTGTTAGAGATTCGTTATTTGTACGAATACATTGTAATAAAATAATAATACTACCGTTTATGAAATAATTAATCTAACATTTATTCTTTGAATGAACGGTTACGTACTAAATGTATGGAAGGGTTTGAAGTTAATATTTGAGATATTTCTGATGTTATTTCAAAAAAGTTATTAGTGTAATTTTACTTGTTGGGTAACGTACTTTCGATATCAGTTAGAAGTTTTCTGGTATCTGCTATATTTACAGAATTATGGCCTGGCAACACTTAACGATTACACCCTGTAGGTACTTCGTTCATTTATAATAGTAGAAATCAGTCTACATTATTGTGAAAAACTTAATCGTAATTAAAAGTACACGTCACACAAAAAACATAAACCAAGCATATCATATAAAGGCCAATGGCGATCTTATCTTTGAAACTTCTCTTCCAACCAACCCGAGCGTGACGCGATATAAAAGTTTACGATATTACGATTAACACCATAGGCGGTCAAAGAAAATTATCACTATTAGATGTAATTATTAGGTCTTTATCAGTGAAATTGGCGTTTTCTATGGAGAATTTCGTTAATAGTACATTGTGCATCAAGCTAGGTAAGTACCGACCGTGATCCATACAATGTTTTTCATCACACTTGCCGACAAAAAAAATAGTTTTAAGACATAATATTATTAAATGACGTACTGACATTTCTATTACTCCCTAGGGAATTTCACTTTTCTATTACTCCCGCTACGCGCGCAAGCAATGGCGCGCTTAAACAGCAAGTGTGATGAAAAAGTCTATTGCTGCCCCCGTAAGCATAAAAGCAGTAACTAGTTTTGAATTGTCAATCAATTGTTTACTTTATTCAATTGAATTATGTTCCGGTATTAATTAACGTTTTAAAACTAGTTACTGCGTTTATGCTTACGGGTGCAGAATTTGTCCATATAATTATTTTTTCCTAACTAGTGTGGAAAAGTAGGAAAACTTTGAGCACGCTTCGCGTGGTTAAATTTCTCTTTTTAAGGCACTTGTTATTATGAAAAAAGTCGTTTCACTTGGGCTCCAACTTTCACCCACGTTGAAAAAAAAAAATTCTTGCACTTGTATCGAAATGTACTATTGTAGAATAGAATAGAATAGAATAGAATATTATTTATTTGGCGATTAAATAGGTACATTTACAAAGAAACCAATAAAAAGAAATAAACACACCAAAAAGGTTGCCACTCAGCATGTGTCATGGCGGCTAGGTTGCCACGACGCTGATTTTCAGGGCAACCACTTGTGTATATTTTGTTGCTGTCAAAATCAAAACAAACCAATTTTTGCCAGTTCTATTAGACACTTCAAAGATGTATTTTGTATATCTTTATTTCATAAAACAAGGTGCTATCAGTCTAGTCATCGTTATCAACGTACGGTTTTGGTGGCAAAATATGGTCGACAGAAAAATCTAATACACAGGTCACAGGTATTTTAACAATTATTAAAATTTCAGAAATCATAGTAATATTAATTATAATAGTTAATGACCTATACATATTTTAATCACTTATTCAAATTACACTGATCAAACCAGTAAACAACTAAAATAATTATATTAAACAGATTCGGCTGTCAAATGTTCACGTCAAATTGAAAAATCCATTATATAACACTGATCTTAATCCACTTGAATATTCATTTTACTTAAAATAAAACCTTAGGAAAATGACATTTAAGGTACTATTTTGTGTCATAAATTAATGCCATTAGATTTTTTCTTCTTTAAAGTAGTATATAGTTTGTATGTATCCTAAGGAGAGTACTATTTTTACTGAGAGTACGAGTAATAGAACAAAATCGCATTTTCACACTTGTTACTTTTTCTGTCAACCATAGCCATTGCCACGGAAAGTGCACGTTGATAACGATCACTACTATCACATATTTTTATCAATTTCAAACATATGAACCGGCAGCGGCAAGAGTTGTTTTCAAAGCTTATTTTTAGAATATCACTTAAGGAAAAAAACAATTATTAGTGTGAAAAAACCTTTGTTACAAAGTGCAGTGTTGAAAACAAAAATATATCTAAGTTACTTTTTAAGATAATAAAGGAAAGATTTCCAAATCAGTCCACCATTATTATGTTCACGTGACTTTTCGCTTTTCGAATACGATCGCAGAATGTCATCTTCGCTAAGCCAGCGGGAGCTCAAATGACAGATAGATACAAATAATCACCAAATTAAAAATTAAAAAAAACCGACTTCAACCGGTTTCTCCAAGATTCCCGATTAGTTTCCATCATTGGTTTCCTCAAATCCTACTTTCTGAATGCAAATTCTTGTAAATGAATGAAAATTACCAAAAGCGCCATACATGTACCTATAACATTTGAAGAGATCCCTCGATTTCTCCAGGATCCCATCATCAGACCCCAACTTGGTGCCAATGGGACCATCTCGGGGTAATACACGTTCGATCACAAAAAGAAATTTTAGAATCGGTTCACTATTCTCGGAGATATCAGGTAACATACATACAACAAAAAAAAAAAAAAATTCAGTCGAATTGAGAACCTCCTCCTTTTTTTGAAGTCGGTTAAAAATAGCCGATGGAGATCAAAATGTAAAGAAAACACTTGATTATTCGAAGTTAAATTAATGCTGAAACGAACGTTAAGTGAATGATATGTTTTCATTTATCACGCAACGCCATCTAGGTGCAAGTGGCAATAATAACTTGCACAACGAAGGCTGCAGTAATATGTAAACAAAACATCAAATCAAATTATGGATTTTATTTACACTTACGGCCTGCCTACCGCAAACACTGAAGTACATAAATTTCGGGGATTTGTCTCTGTCTCTGTCTTTGTCTCTTCAACGAAGGCGTCATAAGAGTGACAGAGAAAAATCCCTGAATTTTGAGCAGGCCAAAATAACATATCCTTAAGATAAATTTATCACTATCCTTTTCCCCAGGTACGTAAAAGACGAATGTTTATCTGACAAATAAATTGCGGTTTACTACAACCACATAATTATCAAAATCCCATGTTCCTAGAATGTTGCACAGTCACAATAGATAAGTTTCAAAATGGCGATAATAAATTTTTTTATGCAAGCTTCTTCACTTTTAGAGAATCACAATTAGCACAAAACTATTATTTATTCAAGTAAGCTTATTAATAAGCATTTTTTGATAATAAACGTCTGGTTTATGTAACTAAAGACCGAAGATCTGGCGACTTCTTCGCACAACGCATCAGTATTGCGATACAGCGAGCAAACGCCGCCAGCATCCTCGGTACAATGCCAAAAGGGCCAATCTTAGATATATATAGGATAGGTTAAGACAAGTAGATTAGTTATATTTAATCTATGTACATAAATTGTAGCAAAGAAATGTATAAATATTTGATTAGCGTCAAATTAAAACCTTAATTTCAGTCACCTTTGTAACGACAATTAAGAACTAAATATCAGTATAAAAATTGGGTGTTCATTTCATAAACTATAAGCGATATTTAAAACATGGCTACGTGGAGCAGTGAAACCTTTTTATTCGTTTTCTGTTTGGCCTTATGGTTGACTGGTAGAGAATGCCATTAGGCATTAAGTCCGCCATTTGTACATTTTTTTTGTATTTTGTGCAATAAAGCTTAAATAAATAAATAAATAAACAGAAGGTAGGTACATTCTAAACACTGAAAAAATAAAATAATCTAAATTACACTCTAAACCTAAATATACACACACTTAATTACCTAATTAAATACAATATTACATTCACACACTTAAACATAATAATTCCCAAAACGACCCTGCGTTACTCGACCCGCGATCTTTCCGATGCAAAGGTACCCATCACACTAGCAAGGCTTATTTCCGCTCTGTCAACGACCGTTATTTTTTCAACTTTTCATAATACACATAATCTGTTGACAAAGTGGAAATAAGCCCTATTGAAAACACAGTTCTCAATTGTCGTTACGAATCGGACTGTTACTAAGAATGTTTAATCTCGCACCAATTCCACATTATACCTACATTCATATAGATTAGTGCGTCATAATTTATATTTTAATTGATTTTGTGAGATACCTCGGCACATCACACATCATCAGCCTATGATAGTCCACGGCTGGACGCATGCCTCTCCTATTAACTACGCGTATAGACGCATTTGCAAGTAAATCCCCATAATCGTTACGCTGGCCGCCACCCTTTGTACTCATACATTTTATTTGGGCAATAAAAATTAAATAAATAAAATGTCTAATGACAAAACATAGTAAATGTAAGCGCCATAAAAATATTTTGCCTGCAAATTAAAATAAAATTGACGAAAATAGATGAAACCTGAAGTTAAAAGTTATAATCTACTCTTTGCTACCTATAAATTAATTAAGTACTGCCTACAAATTGGTCATTTTATCATAGCTTTTTAGAATGAAACAACATAGAAACGTGATGGTTTCAGACTGGGCCCCACGGGAAGCTTTCGATGGTGCTGGCCGGAGCATAGGCAGACCGAGAAGGAGATGGCGGGACGACCTGGACGCGTTCTATCCAAATTGGCGGGAAAACTATAACAAATGGAGGAAAAGAGGAGAGGCATTTGCCCAGCATTGGGATACTAAACCAGGCTAATAAAAAAAGGTAACATAAATTCACCGTGTAGTTTTTTTTATTGTAATTCGTTTACATTTATTTTAAGGTTTTTTTATTTAAAATGGGCTTACTTATGCGCTTCGTGCTGATAAATGGTATATCTACCAAGTAAGGATGGAACCCGGCCGTTCGTCTAGCTAGAAGGTCGTTGGTAAAATGGGGATGGCGGAACAAGCTTGTCATTGGTTTTCAGTAATTAGTAATTTATTTGCTAAAATATGCCAAAGTATACATGTCTCTCAACACATAACTTTGAGCAACATGTTAGTCACAAGAAAATGCAAATATTTATGAGTACATGTTCTTTACATTAAATACAAGACTCTATGTAATTTTTGATGGACATATACACGATCATGGATTCTTTTGCATTCAGTTCGTTACCTACAAATACTACGGAGCTAAATTAAGAAAATAGCTTTATAGTAAATGCACATTTATTTACATTACATTTAAATACAGCGTGTATTTTTTAACCGACTTCAAAAAGGAGAAGCTTTCAATATATTCTAGAATTGTTAACCGATTTTAATTTTTTTTTAAATTAAACAACCCCGTGTTGGTTGCCCCCGTTGGTACCAAGTCGGGGTCTGATAACGGGATCTTGAAGAAATTGGTTGAAGTCGGTTTTTAATTTGATTATTATGATATTACCTAAGATCAGCGGGATTAAATAGCTTTTTATAAGTTGTTAGGTATTGAAAAAATCCATTTTGTTGCATATATAATAAATCAGCAATGTATTGCCACATAATTATAACTTTGTTTGTCATAAGCTATTTTTAGCTAGAAAAAAAAGCTATTGCTAGCAAGCTAAGAAGCTTGCGATCTAAATAGCCTTTTTTTCTGTGTCAGATTAGTGTTTGAAATAAGGTGCATTCAGACCAAGCGAACATTCGCTATTCTAACTTCCCACTCTACGAAATTCGATCGTTACACAAAACGTGATTGGTTGATTTCGTAGAGCGGGGGATAGAACAGCGAATGCTCTTTTGGTCTGAATGCACCTTTACGAAAGCTAATCATACATACTATGTGGTATACTCTATCCAAGAACCTTCGGCAGTAATAAAAGGGGGTAAGTTTTAAATTATAATTATCTATGCGCGAATAAAAATAGTACCATTGTTATTCGCTCATAGAAAATTTGAATTTATTGCCCTTTTTCAGTGCCAAAAGTTGTTATACAAAATTTAACTTCACACAAAAATTATGACGTGATGGTGCATTCCACGAGAAAGTCTACTTTGTCGGGAACATGACGGCTATGACAGCTACCTTAGAAATATATGAATACAATAATACAAACACAACGTTATAAAATTAAGATACACGAAAAATTGTATTCCTTATTTTCGTAAAAGTATGCGAAAAACTGCGTCACGTATCCGACATTCACGTGGATTTCACCTGATGTACTAAAACCTAAGTTTAGATTCGGTTTAAGGTAATATTAAAAATCCACGCTGTATGCCAATTCAAATCGACGACCTACCGTACTTACCACTACCTCCGCTTGTAAAGATCTCCATACAATTTCCCCCTCAATACAAAAAGCCGACTAGCCGAATCAAACCTTAACCTATCACAATGAAATAAATTAGTACCTCCACGCTTCATAGTAAAGTTCAAACCTAAAAAAACAGACGATGCACTCGACGCAAAAACGCACATAAAATATAACCCGAAATGGCTATAGGAAAGGAGACCGTATGGAGTAAACTTATGCTAACCACTCCCTCTATACACGCCTACTCCGCTCCACGCCGTCTCTTTTTAACCTACAGCTTATTATAACAGTGTCTCCCTCCCCCGCATACCGCCTACGCGATTCCATACAACCACTTTTTAGTTGTCGCCAAGACATCGAGGCGCGTGCAATGCGCAAAAACGGTTAAAAAACCGGTTCGTTTTTCAAACTGCAACGGTTTTTCGTGTGTTGTGACGATGACTGTGTGTTTTGTGTTGTGATTTGTGATGTGTTTTTGGTTTGTGTGAAGGTAATTTTTGTTGGTTTGTAAGTAAATAGATTTAGGTGTAAATACATGTGTAATTTTTACGATTTTGCCATTTCAGGAGTAGGTACAAAATGAGTTCTGAAAAGGATTTAAAGAAAATTTTATATGAAAATTATACGTCATATGTAAATCATACATGCTTAAACTAAATTTCTATCCAACTCAGTCACATGAAGATTTTTTTTAATTAGTAGGATTTTCTTGTTTTGCGTACTACGTTTAGATATAATGATTTTGTGTAAAAAGGGAGACGCCTACTTAGCTATTATGAAGCTCTACTTATAAAAAAACTAGCGACCCGCCCCGGCTTCGCCCGGGTACAATACTGATACTAACCTTCCTCTTGAATTACTCTTTTAAAAAACATATCTTAATCCGTTGCGTATTTTTAAAGAATGTATTTGTAAGTAGGTATGCTTAAAATAACTTGGGATATATATTTTTATGTAGTGGTATGAAAACAGTTAAGGTTATATTAAATTTCCGGTGCATAGTTAGTCGTTTTCAGCGTGCTCGGTGTATTTTTTGTAAAAATCCGTTAAAAAACTAGTTATTGCGTTATTTGCTACGTTATTGAGTGGACCAGGCTCAGAGGATGTTACAAAAAGTTGTAATCATGATTAGGTTAATGATAACAAGAAAACGATGACGGTAACTGTCACAATAACAGCATGCAATGATTCCTTAAAGCCTTAAACATGAACTAGTATATTTTTTTCTTTTTGTATTTTTATAAATAAATATCTTGACGTATTGACGAGGGCCAATCTTAGATATAGATTAGTTATACTCTGTCTAGCAACCGCTGTTAGTAGAGCCGGCAATTTTAAAAAACGTAGGCGCGAAAAGTTTGTAGAGCTTCCTATAGAAAATGTTAATTTACCGCCTGTTTATATTGGTCACGGTTGCTAGATAAAATATATACAGGGTGACCACGAGGAAAAGGAACAATTTCAACAGCATATTTCTGAGGCTCACAGAAGGAAGAAATGTTATACAAGTATAGGTAAAATCTGCAAAATATGGTAATTTGGTGATCCTCACTACATAAGAAAGTATTTTATTAACAGAACTATCGCAAAAAACACTTAATTTTGCTACATGCTAGGTACCTAACTTTTTTTGTCCATTTGATGTCTGTCAAATAAGTGTGAGAAGACTAAGGCAATACAGTAACAAAATCCTTTCCTAAAATGTGTAACGGTGAAAACCGGTTAAAAAAAGACAGTTTCTCTTAAAATTGACGGAACCCGGTAAACTTCATACGACATCGACATTTCTAATTTCAAATTTGGTCAGAAATCTGTTGTAATTTTTTTTCCTTTCCTCATGAGTACATTGGTTTGTGTACAGATTTGAAAATAATGAATGATTCAAATCTACATCTACATGTATTATTTTGGACGCGCGCAAGTGAAAAATCACCGTTTTCCGAAAAAGCTTTTCATAAAACATGGATTACTCGTACCTGTAGGTACTTACAAGGTACTTATTAAATTTGTCTGTGGGTTTTTGACATGTCACTAAAAACCCTTATAATGTACCTAAGTCATACTGATCCTAGTACCTAGTTTTACTATGAGTGCAACTCTGAAATCATAAAAAAACTTGACTGTTTCATTCCTTTTGCTATTGGCATTTCGTGTGGGAGATTTTTTTGCAATTTCGCGATTATTTGTACTTATAAGTAGTAGAAGTTGCTCAAATACGGTGTGGTTTTTGGCTTTTTCTAAAGGAGTCTATTTTCATGGATGTGTTTGATTTTCCATCAAGATTCATAAAATATGTTTTAAATTGAAAACAATTTAACCCTTTAAATGGTCTCATAAATGACCACCCTATAGCACTATCTTTTTGTATTTTTTTCTTGTACTGAAATTTTCGCACTAGGTAAAATAATGGCGTTGAGGCGTTGAGTAACGGTGCGTGAAACTAAAAGAGCATTCGCTGTTCTAACGTCCCACTCTACGAAATTCGATCGGTACACAAAACATGATTGGTTGATTTCGTAGAACGGGCACTAGAACAGCGAATGCTCTTTTGGTTTAAACGCACCTTTACTGAAATACAAGAACGAAAGGAGCAAACTTTGTAAAATTATGTGCACATTTAAGAAAATAATAGCATTCGAAAATAGTTATTAATAATACTACTATTTACTTGTAAAAATAGTTTAAAGGGTATTAAATATGGGAGTCATAAAAACATCACGATGAAGTCTATTATATTATATTTATTTGTACATACACGACATTTGTAATTAATATTGAATGAAAACACTAAGGTAATAAAACTCTGAAACATAGAAAATGCGACGTTACTTTTTTTTTACTGAAACACCAATTCATTTAGACGACGATACTGTAAATAGTACATTACGACACACGTGCGCAAAACATGAAATTCGAAACGAGTGGCGATGTTTTAAAACACGACCGGGAGTGTTTTAAATCGACACAAGTTACTTTTTGCACAGAGTACAGATGGTGCCTTTTTTAGGCTCTAGTGCGAGAAGTGGGTCATCTTACGTCAGGTCCAAAACTTCGGAGGGCCATCTGCACTAAAAAACATCGTACGAGACACGTGCAAAAACGAAATTTGTAACTCGTGTCGATTTAAAACCCTCCCTATCGGTCGTGTTTTAAAAAATCGCCACTCGTTTCAAATTTCATGTTTTTCGCACTTGTGTCGTAATGTACTAATTTATATTGAATCAACTTAGGTAAGTATTTGAAAATAATCGCAAATCATTGGACATTTTTATAATATATTATCAGAAATAAGTAAAAAAATACTAAAACACAAATAAAATACTTACATTTAAATTAATAACTCAAGATATGATGTGGCAGTTGAAATATTAATCACAATTTTTAATCGAAATAGAAAAAAGAGTTTTTCCTGAACTTCCGAAAAAAACATAAATTTTTCCCGTTTTTTTCAAAGCTAATGAGCCAAATACCTGATATAAAAACCGGCTGAGAGCATATCGGCCTATGCTCAATGTACCCTAGTTATTCAAAAACAGCTGGGCCTATTATGTTCGAAACAGTTTTGTATAAGACTTTGTTTTTCATATTTTTTGAACACATGTATTAATCAAAAGTTATCTCCGAAAATAGTTATAAAAATATGAATTAATATTTATAAATAAAAATCTTTCAGGACCTCCATTATTTATGAAATACCTTTCAACGAAACCCCACAATATAGGATTACAGCAAAATAAAAAAAATCATCCCCACTTTACTACTACCTGAAAAAAAAAAACATTTTATTCTACCCCTTTGTCGGCGTCATCAATATGTACCAAATTGCAAATTTCTAATACTAACGGTCAGCATACATAGCTTAGTGGAGCTACGTATGCTATGGATAGACGGACGAACATGGCGAATCTATAAGGGTAAGTTTGAAACCTAAAAAAGCAAATATTCGAATACCTGAAACATTCCTACTGAAACTCACCTGAAATTAACTGAATATTTGTTTGTATTTTTTTATTTTTAAGGGTAGTTTTTATTTATTTTTACGTTACTTGTACCATTTGCAATTATCATTTTATTCATTTAATATTTGTCAGATTACAAATAGTTTAATAAATAAATATAATGTACTTGTAATATGAGGGTATCCGGTATAAGTTAAACACAATAAAAATAACCATAGTGGTCCATTCTAAAAAAAGTTTGTAATTTTTCTTTTATACAAAAAAACTGAAACGTTCAGATTTTTATGAGCATAATTCTTCGAGTATCGACTCACATAATTGCTCACTCCAACAAATTATGCGTGAAACCGTTTACACCGACCACAAAGAGAGGTTATGTTAATTGCTTGCGTTTTCAGTAATTAGTGATCTAACTGATTCATAAGTGGATTATAAGTTAGATAAATGGCCGTCAGATTGTGAAATGGAAAAAAATTACACCTGTAGCCTAGCCAGAAGTCCTACAAGGTGGTGATGCCAGATTTCTGAGGAACTGGACTTATTATTATTATTGTAGATAAGGGCTAGAAAATTTGCCGCATCGACCGGTTGCGATCTATTGTGGCAGCCCCGTTTTATAGTTCGTTACTAATACCCGTTGAGTCTAGGAAGTTCCAGATTATTTGGGCTGTAATATTCTGTACCTCGTGAGGTTGAAGTACCTGCCTACCTAGATGAATACTTCTTTTGTACATTAGTGGTCCACAGGAGCAGAGGATGTGCATAGCAGTTTCCTCTGATTCCTGGCAGAACCTTCATATCGGTTCTTGTTTGTTACCCATTAGAAACATATGTTTGTTCAACTTGCAGTGTCCAGTTAGAGTTCTGACTACTGCACAAACTTTTTGTCATTTGAGCCCAAGTAGCTCTTTAGTGCTTTTGTTGTTGAACCCTTGGATAAGAGCTTTCAAGTGAGCGTTTCCTGTAACGGAGTTCCATTCCTCGATTGCTCTCATCTTTTTAGGGTTCCGTAGCCAAAATGGCAAAAACGGAACCCTTATAGATTCGTCATGTCCGTCTGTCCGTCCGTCCGTCTGCCCGTCTGTCCGTCTGTCACAGCCGATTTACTCGGAAACTATAAATGCTAC